>ML111428.1:0-92329 GCA_003697995.1 Taxidea taxus jeffersonii | reverse complement strand
TGATTTTATATGTTATATATATATATATAACATATAAAATCACCATTTAAAGTCTTTTTAGGGGCACCTGGGTGGCTCAGTGGGTTAAAGCCTCTGCCTTCGGCTCAGGTCATGATCCCAGAGTCCTGGGATCAAGCCCTGCATGGGGCTTTCTGCTCAGCAGGGAGCCTGCTTCCCCCTACCACCACAACCCCGCTCCCCCGCCTGCCTTTCTGCTTACTTGTGATCTCTGTCTGTCAAATAAATAAATAAAATCTTTAAAAATAAAGTCTTAAAAAAAAAGAAAATAAGAGACTTTTGTGGGAGATGGAATTCATTTTGTGTCTTTTCCAAATATTCCCCAGCACTTGATTTACTTCAGATTCTGAAATTCTGAAAATTGCCGCCGGAAAGAGGAATCTCTTGACTTGTTGCCTTTATTGGGCTTCCATGATTTGGGCCAGCAGGGAGTGACTTTGGTATATATGAAGAGTGATGTTTTGGTATTTGCCCATGATCCCTCCTCTCGACCTCTTTTAGCAACATGATGAACTGAAATAGTCTAGGAGAAATTCATCATTTGTACAATTAGAATCCAAGCTTTATGTAAGGGTTAGTGGAGAACACATAATCCAAAATGTGACCCCTTTTCATGGGGGAGGAAACTGAGGTCCGGAGGGATAAAATAATAATAATGTACATAAAGCATCTAGCACAGGGATACGTCATGGGGGTCACTCAACAAATGATTCACCGTTCTGAGTACTCTGATCTTGTCCACTGTTGTTTACTAGTTAGGAACTGAATCGTAACTAGACCCAGCTAACGAGCTGAATCAGTCCTCCTCAGCAAATCATGGCTTTCTCTTAAGCTCAATGATACAGTGAAATAACAGGTAAAATGCTGGCATGGAAGCATGCGGGAAACTCAGCAAACAGGAGCTGGAGCTCAGATGCAGATTAGGGCAGGCTTTTCTTGGATTATGATTTGAGGAAATCAAAACTCATCTTCTGTATATGATAAATAATACACCAGACCCAGTCTTCTGATTCTCAGTTAAAAGCTAAGGGAGTAACTGAGGGAGGACCATGTTGACTGCCTCTTGGGGACTTGGACTATGGCTCTGGAGAGTGTCAAGCCTGGAGTTGTGGCGCTCTCTAGCTCTGATGTCTACTGGAGGGCAGAGAGCTATGGTTTCCCAGCTCCGAAAAGTAGAGAGTGGGCGAAGGGTTCACGGGAATAGGAAGTGTTCTCAGGGAACCCAAATGCAGAATTTTGTCCACAGACACTGCTCTTCAGGGCTCTGCATCTGTGGTTGGGTTTAAAGATGCCCTTCGTTTTCCTCCTCCTAGTTTTGTGAGAATTACAAGGACCTCAGTTGTCTGACCACCCGCCTTAAAGTAACAAGCTTTGATGTTCAGGTATCAGATTTTACCCTCAGGGAAAATGCATTACTAGAAACTTCGTTTTAGAAGAAACACAAGAGAAGTCGGAAACACATTGGCAATTGGCATTTAGAAGAAACTTTTAGTTTAAAAAGTGTACTAAAACTTCAAATCTGGTTTGCAATAAGGTAGAACACTGATACCTAAAGTACCATGCTTTTTGCCGCTCTGCCTGCCTGTTTTTGTCATGGAGTTAAATTTTTAGAGAAAAATGAAGGCTTCTTGTACATTTCAAGTTAGTATTCGATAATAATGGTGGTGGTAACAACTGATATTTAATGATGATTTAAAATATGCCATGATATGGGGCATTTGGGTGGCTCAGTTAGTTAAGTGTCTGCCCTCGGCTCAGGTCATGATCCCAGAGTCCTGGGATCTAGCCTGGTGTTAGGCTCCCTGCTCAGTGGGAGAATCTGTTTCTTCTTCTCCCTCTGCCCCTCCCCCCCAACTTGTACTCTCTCTCTCAAGTAAATAAATAAATAAAATCTTTTAAAAGAAATTAAGCCACAATACTGTATGAAGTGCTTCTGCATATTATCTCACTTCTTCCCTAACAACCTAAGAGGTAGGTACTATTATTGGATAGGTCAGAACACTTTCAGTTGCAAGAGTCTTAGCTCATCAGCTTACACCACTTAGTCATAAGAGGTGATTTACTGGCCCACAAAACTAGAAATTGCAAAAGAGATAAGGACTCCATCACAGGTGTTTCCCAGATTTCAGCTGTCATGCCTCTGCCTTCCATTTCTGCTGCCTTCTGTGTAAGCCACACCATTGTGTGGGTGTTCTCCACTTGAGAGTCCCAACAGGTCTGGGCTTGCCTTCTCCTCCTTCAGTCACTGTTAAGGGAAAAACTTCATCCAGCAAGAGTCCCAGGGCTACCTCTGTTGACCTGACATGGATCACATCCATATCCGATCGCTGATGGCCACGCGTTGGGGGAGGATGATTCAGCCCTTCCAAACCTCATGGACTGACAACAGAACAGGAATGGTTTCCCCAAAAGAAAATTGAGGTGTTCTTACTAGAACCTCTTGGAAATGGATGCTGGTAGGAAACACCAAAACCAAAAGCAAATGTCCACTATAATCAGTACACCCATTTTACAGATGGGGAAACTGAGGGTCAGAAATGGTTAAAGCATTTGCCCAAGATGGGACAGGTAAGAGGCAGACCTAGAATTTGAAGCCTGGGCCATGTGCTTCGAGAGCCAAATCGCTTACCACCATGCTGTACTGGGGAACAAATCTTGAAGTTTGAAATATTTGATTGCTTTCTAGAATCCCTTTGAAGAAGATCCTTTGATTAAGTCTTTTTTATGTGAGAAATTTTTCATATTTATAAGGGAAAAATAGGATATAAATATTACCCCTTTAAAAAAAGCTTTTATATATTTACATATTTATAGTACACATCCACATATATTGAGTGTGACTCTGGAAGATTATACCATTATCCCAAAATGTTAATAGTGGTTATGGAATTGGAATTATGGTACTCGCCTTTGACTTGTCTGTATTTTAAATTTTTCTCTATGAGGAATATATGCATTACCTGTATAACTTATAAAGTAAGTTAAAGTATATAAATTATCATAAAAATTAAAAATCCCTGATTGCCTGAGGCCTTGGAGGATGGAAATTAGTTGGAGAGACCATTTTTCCTCCCCTTCAGTTGGTCTTTCATGCTCATTTTTGGGCAATGAGCTAGAAGTGTCCATTTGCAGAATATGTAATCCTCATTCTTTTCCCTCATATGTCACCAGCCGTTTATTTCAAACTAACACTACTGGTTCATATTTTACAATCTCAATAATATCTTAATTTGAGAAGAGGGAGATGGAGAAATAGAATCTCCTGTGTGTCAGGAACAATCATGAGGGGAACACACGAAAAGAGAATTAGTCCAGGCAGCATCACAGAGTTAGAGGGAGAGGAGTATAGATAAATATACTTGTGCATGATTTCAGCTGGTGAATGCATGGTTTATGAAGGTACAGTTGGTAAAGGTATGCACTGAGATTCATGCCCAGGGAAGGGGGTGGAGCTAAAATCCCATCCAGGCTCAGATCACTGAGCTGCGAGCCCTGAGTACAGATAAAGGGTTTATCTGCCCAGAGCAGACTCCTTTTCTGAATCACTTGTGTGTGGCCCCAAACAGAGCATAAGGATTAAAAACACGGGCTCTTAAGTCCAGCTCCCCGAGTTTGAATCCTTGCATTGCCATTGCCATTTACTAATCATAAAGCAGGTGTATATATCCATTAATGTCTCAAAGTAGACTCGCATACAGATAGACCCATAGGCAAGATTGACAACTTCAGGCTTGGAACACCTACTATGTATTAGACCTAGACTTTGTTTAGGAACACAGCCATGTTTTAAATATCACGATCCAAATTAAAAATATGCTATTCATAATTGAATGCACTTATCAAAAAATTGTGTTATGCACTGCCCACCGCCCAGCAGATTTTTGGCACTGTGTTGACACCATTCATATAATACCATGGCTTTAAGGCAAACGTCAGCTTCTCGGCCTATCTTGGAAGATTAATGGTACTTGATTTAACTCCAAACCATGGGTCATTAAAAGTGATTTAACTGTTAGCACAGTCCTGAGCGTCATGTCTGGGTTTCTAAAGCGAAGGCTCTACTCCCAGCTCCTGCAAGGAAATTTTTTTCAGAAGGCGAATGTGTTCCCAGACCTGTGGTTCACAGGGAACTTTATTAGCGCCCCTTGCTGCCAGCCCATAGCGTGGATCTAATTACCCATTACCAGAATCGCCTTCCAGAGGCTGAAGCCAGGTGTTTCCATTTCTAAACTGCCACCCACTGGCACCTCATCCACTGGCCTTCGGCAGGTTCCAGTAGCTATGGTTTCATCTGGTAGGATTCCACACAGGAGGGAATCTCTTCTTCCTCTGGATGAGAGTATTTGATTTCTCGGAATTCATCTTCTACCATCCCCTCCATTTATGTTCCCTATGAAACTGAGTTACCAAGAACACTGTTTTAGACTCTATTTTTAAAAACTAGGGTTTTGGGACGCCTGGGTGGCTCAGTTGGTTAAGCGGCTGCCTTCGGCTCAGGTCATGATCCCAGCGTCCTGGGATTGAGTCCCACGTCGGGCTTCTTGCTCGGCAGGGAGCCTGCTCCTTCCTCTGCCTCTGCCTGCCGCTCTGTCTGCCTGTGCTCGTTCACTCTCTCTCCCTCTCTCTCTGACAGCTAAATAAATAAAATCTTTTAAAAAAAATAATCTAGGGTTTTCTCTTAAGCCTCCACTGCCTGCCTGTATCCCAGCATCAGGCTTACTTGCATTAATTTAGCCTGTCAGTTAAGGAGAAGCCCTGGTAAGAGGTAGCAGGAGACAGCAGGAAAGAGGGTCTGAGGAGAACCAATTACTCACTTTAATAATTCAGTGTGTTTTGCAGTAATAGGCTACAAAGTAAATAGCACTACACATAAGTGCCGTATTTCATTATTTATACACTCCAGAAATTGAAGTTTAATTAAGTCACACTCTTGAGACTTTTAAGCGATTAAGGAGACGCCTCATCTCGGACAGGCAGGAGCTGATAGAATCTCATCTTGTATTTGCACAGGGAGGGGCTTGAGCAGGGACGAATGAGACATACACTTTCCAAACGGCAGTCAGTGGCACATCAGAGCCATCATCCTTATGATATGGCCATACTACCAGTGTCTTGAAATGTTAAAAAAAAAGTCTTGGTTAAACATAAGCGCATTTACTTATTTAATCATAGCTTGATTGCAATATAATCCAAAGACCCTTTCAAGGTGTACAATACAGTGGTTTTTAGTTTATTCGTCGAGTTGGACAACCATTACCACACCAAATTTCAGAATGTTTTCGCCACCCTAAAGGAAGAAACCCTGTGCCCATCAAGCCGTCACTCCACATTTGCCCCTGACCCCAGTCCCTGGTAACCGCTGATCTGCTTTATGTCTCTCTGGATTTTCCTCTCTGATTTTCTCTGGATTCTTCCTATATATGGAATCAGAAATAGGTGGTCTTCTGTATTTTCACAAGGTTCACAGTTCACTGTTTAAGGTTCATACAGGTTGTAACATACATCAGTGCTCCTTTCCTTTAATGGACAAATGATTTTTCATTTTATGAGTATGCTGCCTTTTATTTATCCATTCCATAGTTGGGGGACATTTGGGTTGGATTCTGGCTATTTGAATAATTCTGTTCTGAGTGTTTGTGTGTAAGTTTATGTGTGGACATATGTTTTCATTTCTCTTGGGCAGATATGTAGGAGCAGAATTGCCAGGTCACATTGTAGTTCTGTGTTTAACCAGATTTTTGGAACTGTTTTCCAAAGTGGCTGCACCATTTTGCCATCCCACTGGCAATAGGTGAGGGTTCTGATTTCTCCACATTCCAAGTATATTTATTTTAAGGGAAACTTTCTATCACCGACACAAATTCTTGGCAACATAAATAGAAGGTAATCACTGAATCAGACACTAAGATGAAACAGTGTTGGTCATTTCTGACTTGGCTGTTGAAGGTTCTGTATCTGAGATCTGCTGTCTTTTTAGTTGAAAGGGAAAATTAGGTAACGCTAGAAAGGTGTTCGAAACATGTTAGCGCCAAGTCAAGACTTTCTTTCTGACGTTGTTGAAAAAAAAACTGGAAATGGAATGGCTTTCTCGCTCAGAGGCTCAAAGTGATTTCACGCGGTGTCTTAATGGTAATTGCAGCTGAGACATCGCCCTTTGGAAAACGCAGAATTTGGGAGGCACAGATGCTGTATACAAGCCCATCTCATCGGGTTTCAGCAGTCAGCTTCATGGTTATGTCATGCAAGTAACTCGGAGGTGGCAGGGGTCATGTTTGTTGTTTTTTGGGTTTTATTTTTTCTCACAATATGTGTTTTCTAATAACTCTTGGGTAAATTTGAGAAACTGTCAAGGTTACTATATTTTTGGTAGGATAATAGCTATTTCACCCAGTAATGTCATTTCTGGGAATGTAGTTGAAGGCCATAATGAAAAGAAGGGGAAAAATTCTGTTGGCTCACAATATTTAGTACCAGACTTTTTTTTTTTAAATATGACAGAATAGTTAGTTGGAAACAACCAACAAAAGGGCAATGCTAATAAGCTCTGCTGTTTTTATTGGATGGACTAGTAGATAGCCAGTTACAATGATACGGCTATGAAGACTTAAGAAGTAACAAGAAAAATAAAAGAATCAGATGAAAAATGTGAAATACAAAGTTGTAGGTACACTGTTAGTACAGCTATAAAAATATGTATTCAGTGGAATTTAGACCAGGACATAACATGCAAAGAAAGTTTTAGAGGGCACAATTTTTTTCCATTTACCAACATTAATATTTCAATATATATGTTATATATACATGTATACATGTATATACATATATTGTATATATGTATATATGTATATGTATATATACAAATATATATATTTGTTTTGAGAGGGAGAGAGAGCACACATGTACATGCAGGGGCTAGAGGGAGAGAGAGAGAATCTCAAGCAGGCTCCATGCCCAGCTTGGAGCCCAAGACAGGGCTCAGTCTCATGACCATGAGATCATGACCTGAGCCAAAATCAAGTCAGACACTTAAATAACTGAGCCCCCAGACACCCATGTTTAATCTTTTAAATTGGAACCTTACATTGTGTATTTTATTCTGATCTTATTCTAAAGATAGAGATTTTGCTTATTTACATTGCCTTAGATTGATGGTATATAATGTGTCCTTGATATAAATTACATTGAAAGAATTTAGAAACATCAGCTGAGGTAAGTTTTGGGAAGGAAATAAGCAAAGACCATGACAATAAACAGGAGAGTGCTCCTTTGATGAGATGGTCAAGGAAGCTCATTCTGCTGTTTAAAAGAGAAGGAGGTGTGGGGACGCCTGGGTGGCTCAGTTGGTTGAGCGGCTGCCTTCGGCTCAGGTCATGATCCCGGTGTCCTGGGATCGAGTCCCACATCGGGCTCTGTGCTCAGCAGGGAGCCTGCTTCTCCCTCTGCCTCTGCCTGCCACTCTGTCTGCCTGTGCTCGCTCCTGTGCTCTCTCTCTATCTGACAAATAAATAAATTTAAAAAAAAAGAGAGAGAGAAGGAGGTGTCTATGCAAAGGGAAGAATATTCCAGGCAGAGGACACAGTAAAAGTCCAGGATGTGAGCACAGCACTGAGTGTCTCAGGTAGAAAGAAGGAAAGGTGGTGGGTGCAGAAATCCCTAAACTTAAGGGTCAGGAGGCAGGGAGCATCTTCTAAACAGTAGTTGAAATCCTGGAGAATGCTGGGAGGAATTCTGTGAGCAAGGAGCTGAGCTGTTCATTGAGTTAAGAGCACTCCCAGGAAGCTGAGAGAGAACACCAACAAAGACAGAAGACAGAGAGTTTTCATCCATAGATGTCACTATGAAGACACATCCCATGTCTAAGTGTGGCGGGAAAAACAAGGAGGACACCAGCCCAGCTCCTGCCCCGAGACTCCCGGGGATGGGGAGGAAGAGCAGCCTCCACATGGGGGTCTGCTGGGGAGGCGGCATCCTCACAAGACTGCCATGTTTTCATGACGGCAAGACGTGAAGAGAATACTCTGAGGGAAGGCTGAACATGGAGTGGGTTTTCCTGAGGTGTGGGGAAGAGTTTGGGAGAGAAAGGAGAGATGAGGGGTCAGCTCAGATCATTAGTTCTTGGATGTAGCCAAGAACTATTGGTGCTTGTGGTACAACTGTACTAATAAGCAAACTCCAGGACCTCCCCAAGACCCTCTGATTCAGAATCTCTTGTGGGATGGAGGCTTGTATATTAACAAGTGTTAATACACAAGAGGCTTGTATATTAACCTCCAATGACTAGGCTGTGTGAGCTGCGTAGGGATCCCCCGCACTAGATGGTATCTGGTGTTTCTTCTAGCACAAAACTGCAAGAGTGATGGGACTGGGTCTCAGGGCCCTAGCAGCGAGCAACAGGGAAGAAAGGGATTCAGTGAGCATTTCAAAGGCTGACTCAAGGTGAGAATATTAGAGAGGCGGAGCAAGGCAAAGGTGATTGGAAATATTTTTAAGCCCTACATTAGGACTCTTTTGGATTGCTAAGCTGTAAGTTTGTTTCCATGTGGCTTCAGCGAAAGGAAATGCACTGGCTTAAAAACTGAACTGTCGGGACGCCTGGGTGGCTCAGTTGGTTAAGCAGCAGCCTTCGGCTCAGGTCATGATCCCAGCGTCCTGGGATTGAGTCCCACATCGGGCTCCTTGCTCGGCAGGAAGCCTGCTTCTTCCTCTGCCTGCCTCTCTGTCTGCCTGTGCTCGCTCTCTCTCTCTCTCTAACAAATAAGTAAATAAATAAAATCTTTTAAAAAAAAAAACTGAACTGTCTGGGGCGCCTGGGTGGCTCATTCACTTAAGTGTCCAACTCTTGATCTCGGCGCAGGTCATGATCTCAGGGTTGTGAGCTCAAGCCCCACGCTACTTAAGATTTTCTCTCTCCATCTCCCTCTGCCCCCCTCCTACTTGTGCTCGCTCTCTTTCTCTCTCTCTTAAAAACAAAACAAAACTGTCCTCAGTTATGGTCAGGTACACCTGGATGCGGGTAGGGCCAGCAAAGATGTGACCCACCACCTTTCAGCTCTGCTTTCTGTGTTGACTCCCATTCAGGCTCTACCAGTGTGGCGGCCAAGATGGTTACCATCAGTTCCAGCCTTACCTGGAAGCTTCTCAAAATTCTGGACAGCAAGTGTCCACTCCAGTCCCCTTTTATAAAGTATAAATAAGAATATAGTTAACCATCAGTCTGAGCGATGCTACAATTCCCCACTGCCCATTCCCTGCCCAAACTGTATAATTCAAGGGGTTAAGGAATTTTAGGTTCATAGACTGGACTTCCCTTGATCTTCGAAGGGTCTCAAGTGACATTTGAGCAGTGCTGGGTGAAAGGCACACCATTTCAGTGCCCTTAAACTTGATTATTCATTGTGATCACAACACAAATGCTTAACTGCCTGAAGCCTGAGATTTTGAATGTAATCTGAGAGGTAACAGAGGGGGAGCAGCAAAGGTCTCATTAAATCCTAACCACTGATACTTGAACGGCTATCAGGAGAGGCCTTTATTTTTCTTTTTTTAATACCTGTCACCAGACACCAAGAAAGACTGCAGTCCCCAGCTCCTGCTTTTTGTACTGTGCAGTCCCAAATCACAGAAGCCTGCAGAGAAGTAGCTTGTTATGCTGCAGAGGAATGCAAGCTTTTTGTAATTACAAAACAAATACTTGTTGGGGAGCCTGAGTGGCTCAGCCATTCAGTGTCTGACTCTTGGTTTTGGCTCAAGTCATGATCTCAGGGTCATGAGATTGAGTCCCATATCAGCTCTGCTCAGCGTGGAGTTTACTTGAAATTCTCTCTCTCTCCCTCCCCCTCCCACTCTGCCCCTCTCCTTGCTTGCTAATGCACACATGTGCGTACAACACTCTCTCTCTCTCATAAAAAATCTTCTAAAAAAAAGGTGTTGTTGTCTGTCAGTTAAGCGTTTGCCTTCAGCTCAGTTCATGATCCCAGGTTCCTGGGATCAGGTCCTGTGTCAGGCTCCTTGCTCGGCAGGAAGCCTGCTTCTCCCTCTCTCTCTGCCTGCTGTACCCCTGCTTGTACTCTTTCTATATATATATAGAAAATATATATATATATAGAATATATATATATATAAACTATATAAATATATATATAGAAAAAAATATATTTATATCAAATAAATAAATTTTTTAAAAATCTTAAACAGAAAGCAAAGTAGTTCAAATAGCTTGGGCATACAAAAAATACAGATAACAACATAATGAATTTCTGTGTGCCTGGCACTCGTCTTAAGAAATAAAAATTTAAGGGATGCCTGAGTGGCTCAGTTGGTTAAGCGGCTGCCTTCAGCTCAGGTCATGATCCCAGCGTCCTGGGATCGAGTCCCACATGGGGCTCCTTGCTCAGCAGGGAGCCTGCTTCTCCCTCTGCCTCTGCCTGTGCTCGCTTGCTCTCTCTCCCTCTCTCTCTGAAAAATAAATAAATAAAATCTTTAAAAAAAAAAAAGAAATAAAAATTTAAATCCCAGAAACAACCATTATCCTGCATTTGATTTTTATCATCCTCCTGTATGTTTATCTTTACTACATAAGTCTGCAAACAACATACAGTGCTATTTTGCTTGTTTTTAAGCTTCATCTAAATGCTATCATTCCATGGGGCACCTGGGTGGCTCAGTCGGCTAAGCGTCTGCCTTTACCTCTGGTCATGATCCCAGGGCCCTGGGATCGAGCCCTGCATCAGGCTCCCTGTTTAAAATTAGTATTATCCTTAGGTGCCTGGGTGGCCCAGTTGGTTAAGTGACTGCCTTCAGCTCAGGTCATGATCCTGGATTCCCAGGATCAAGTCCCTCCTCAGGCTCCCTGCTCAGCAGGGAGTCTGCTTCTCCCTCTGACTCTCCTCCCTCTCGTGTTCTCATTCTCTCTCTCTCTCTTTCTCTCAAATAAATAAATAAGTCTTATTAATAAATAAATAAAGTTAGTATTTTCCTGATTGCTAAGGTTAAAGTTTTTTGTTCATGTAGAAGCCCAATAGGTAAAGCTAAACTGGGCCAAGTTATCTGCGATGGGGCAGTGGTTCATATTTAAGACAGCTGTGCTATTGAGTTGATTATCTGAGTACCTTTCAATGAGACCAGTGTTCCTAAATATTGAGCATAATTTTAAGCAAACAAGTTTGCATGAAATCTCTTTTGTGGCATGTTTTGGCCAGATTTTTGCCCTTTTAACAAATTGACTGTGATTTTTAGCATTATCTGTGACACATCCTTCCATCATTTTACATAAGTTAATTAGGAGCTGGCTTTAATAGTGGGTCTGAAAACTCGCCCACAGAACTGAGGAAGAGAAGACATCTGAGTCCATTCAGCAGGGATCCTTGAATTTACCAGGCATGATCCTGATTTAGTACCTTTGCTCTGACTATCTCCTCTGCCTGGAATGCTTCTCCCCCAGAAATGCTCATGACTCACTTCCTCACCTCCTTCGAGTTGTCATCGGATTTCTCCATCTCAGTGAGGACTTTCCCAACTCTGCACTGTATAAAAATATCTACCAGCCTGCCAGCCACTGCCGCATCCCTCTCTGCTCAAGGGTATATTTCCTTCATAGCCCTTATCTCTGGGTTAATTTCTATGTAAGTTAGTTAGTTACTGCTACTCCCTTCTTTGTCTTTCCCCTGCCACCCTTAGAATACAATTTCTGCAAGGGTAGGCATCTTGTTCTGTTTCCTCCACTGCTGTCCTCAGGTACCTAAAACAGTGCCTGGCACATAGTCCTCAGTATAGATTTGTTGATTAATACATGGTCTGAAGTTAGCAGGAAAAAGAGAGCAGAGGAGAGCATTTCTGAGAGGGAGAGAGAAAGAGAGGGAGAGACAGACAGAACACATGTGCCAAGACCTGGAGACAACCCAGCAGTCTGCTAACTAGAAACTAAGATGGATGGAGAGTATGAGTATGCGTGACTATGGCTACGGTTATGAATGGCTGTCCCCCCGAAGCTGGGGGTGCTGGAGGCAGTTGCAAGAGATGTATATAGGAGCCATGATCATCAGTTTGGACTCAATCTCAAAGACATCTAGGAGCCCTTACATTTACTTTAATCAAAAGAGTAACACATTCCAATTTGCATTTTAGAAGAACACCACTCTGACAGATGCTGGTGAAGATGCGGAGAAAGGGGAACCCTCCTACATTGTTGGTGGGAATGCAGGCTGGTGCAACCACTCTTGAAAACAGCATGGAGGTTCCTCAAAAAGTTGAAAATAGAGCTACCCTGTGACCCAGCAATCACTCTACTGGGTATTTACCCTAAATATACAAATGTAGTGATCCGAAGGGGCATGTGCACCCAAATGTTTATAGCAGCAATGTCGACAATAGCCAGACTATGGAAAGAACCTAGATGTCCATCAACAGATGAATGGATAAAGAAGATGTGGTATATATATACAACGGAATACTATACAGCCATCAAAAGAAATGAAATCTTGCCATTTGTGATGACATGGATTGAACTAGAAGGTATTATGCTTAGTGAAATAAGTCAATCAGAGAAAGACAGTTATCATATGATCTCCCTGATATGAGGAAGTTGAGAGGCTACATGGGGGGTTGGGGGATAGGAAAAGAATAAATGAAACAAGATGGGATCAGGAGGGAGACAAACCATAAGAGGCTCTTAATGTCACAAAACAAACTGAGGGTGGTGGGTGTAGGGGGGTAGGGAGAGGGTGGTTGGGTGATGGATATTTGGGAAGGTATGTGCTATGGTGAGTGCTGTGAAGTGTGTAAACCTGGCAATTCACTGACCTGTACCCCTGGGGCTAATAATACATTATATGTTAATTTAAAAAATTAAAAATTAAAAAAAAAGAAGAACATCACTCTGGTGCCAATAAGAAGAAATCGGAGGGTGAGAGTTAAAGAATAAGACTGGAGGCAGGTGGCCCTTCTAGGGAGCCATCACAGTGGTTGAGGCAAGAGAAGCTGGTAGCCTCACTGGGTAGCAGCAGGGGGATGAAGGGGGATAAAGAGAGTCTGACAACTTCAGGAAATACTTAGGACACCTCTAAGCATTATTCTGTGATCTGTGAAATCAGCGGAATCTGCATACCTTTCGGTGTCTAAGCTTAGCTGAGCTTCCACTAAGCACGCTCTTAAGTGATCAAATCAGAAAGCTGTCCAACGTGCTCTACCCACATCTTCACCTACCTCCTGGTGAAAGCACTCTGGAGCAAGACTGCCATTATTCAACAGAGCAGCGGATAATGGAGCAGTGCACTGATTGGACTGGAAGGTTTTGGAAGAAAGGTAACATTCCATGTCCAAGTTTCCCTGGCCTCCAAGTCTTTTGTGCAAGTAAATTAGTTTCATTTGTCTCAGGGCACCTTTTCCAGGCCAACTCCTTCCAACTTGCCTGCAAATGTCTCTCAGTGGTGTGTTTGAGGCTTGGCTGCGTCTCCTTGTCTGGAACAAATCTTTTATTACGAGGAAATAGCTGGATGATGATTCTGGACTCTTGGACCCTATTCCCCTCTCAGCTGTTGACTCAATATTTGGTACCTTGGTCATTTTCAGCTTAACCTGCCTCCTCTCCTGCCTGTTTCTCATTAACACGACTTACATACTAGAAACTGAATTTCAAACTTACCACCTCAGCAATTTTGAGTGAGACAGTTAGGATTAACACCTGTTTCTTGAGATTCTCCCAGGATATGACGGAGGCACACATGTTATTTTCTCTGCTCACCTCCCAGACTCGCATGATTTTCCTTTGGTGCAGTGGTCATGCATTCCACTGCAACCTAAAACCATCCAGATGATGGGAATATCATGTTGCTCGTTTCACATGGGAAAGCCACAACCCACCCTCGTCTTATTCATGTTGCATTCAAATCTAATTTGCGTGGCCCAAGTGAGCGTGAGCAGCACAGCCCCTTTGTCAGCTGTTGGAAGTTTAGCAATACTATTTCCAAACACGGGCCATTCGGCAGCCAGCAGGCACTCGACAGCTGAGTGGGGCAGAAAAAGTCTCAGACACCTATGGCCATCCAAACAGTGACTCATCCTGCTATTGCCAGGATAAATAAGGGAATAAATGGTATTTTTCTCCAAGCAGGAAGAATTGTCAAAATGCTTATCACTTTATAAAATATAACAGATTGTGCCTGTTCATGTTTTGAAATGTTCCAACTATTCACTAGCTGGGTGTTTTGTTTTGTTTTGTTTTAATCTTATGAGTTTATTAATAGCTTTAACTGTTTTGCTTCTTCTTAGGAGGCCTGGAGAACTCAGGAGTTTTCAGGCCGTACTGCCTCCGGAGCTCTGGATCCACTTGGCCGTGGTGGCCTGTGGCAATCGTCTGGAGGAGACCCTGGTCATGCTCAAGTCTGCTGTACTCTTTAGCCACAGGAAGATCCAGTTTCACATCTTCACAGAAGACTCTCTGAAGCCCGAGTTTGATAAGCAGGTAAATTTGTGGAAATGGCAGTGCCATAGTTACTGAGTGCAGACAGACTGCACTGTGGGAAATGCGTATCTCCACCGCCCCCTCAGCTAATGGGATTCGCTGACCACATTGTACTCCGCTGTGTGGCCGTACACTCGACTCTGAGCCTTACCTTTCTCATGGATCCTTTAGGGATACTTGCACCTGCCTTGCAGAGATATTGTAAGGGTTCTATGAGATGATGCACTTGAAGCACTTGACCCAGGGCTTGAACCCTCTGGTGTAATTAACATGGCTCTCATGTAGGGGACAGGTAGCTGTCTACAAATCCCCTTTATATAGGTTTTTTGAATGACAAGTAATAAACGTTCATTAAAATAAATTCAGATGATACATATGCTATATATTAAAAGGTAGATGTCCTTGGTACCCTCAGTCCCACACAAGAGACTGAGTTAAATATTTTGAGTTATTCTTCCATATTTTTTCCATGTATAGGTGTGTGTTTGTGTGTGTAATTATCTGTGTGGATGCATGGATATGTGTGTAAATGTATATTTGTATGTATAAACATATACCTGTATGGTACACAGGTGTATGTGCCCAGACTAAAATGTATTTCTTTTATTTTTTAAAAATATTTTTAAAATTTATTTGAGACAGAGAAAGAGAGAGAGAGCATGCATGAGCAGGGGGGAGGAGCAGAGGGAGAGGGAGAAGCAGGCCCCCTCCTGAGTAGGGAGCCCCATGCGGGGCTCGATCCCAGGACCACAGCTGAAGGCAGACACTTAACTAGCTGAGCCACCCAGGTGCCCCTGTATTTCTTTTGTTCTCTATATGTCCACCTGGAACTTGGTTTTCCTACCTTAAAACCGTATTGTCAGGATTGTTCCAGGTTAGGTCTCAGATGTCCTCACCTCATCTTTTCTGGTGACCGTATAGTATTTTATTACGTGTTGGATCCCTGTTCAGTTGACTATTCCTCTACTGAGGAACAAGGACTGATTTTTTTTTTTTAACCAATTCCCGAGGAGAGCTTTGGAAATACCTCTTCTCCCCAGTCTCGTGACTGGGGAGTTTGCAGAGTTTTGAGTTTTGAGTTTGCAAACCAAACTCTGCTTTGTCTTGGACGTTAGCTCTTGTGATAAGACCTTGAGTGCTGGCAGGGTGAGACGTGGTTCCTTTCATGTCCACTGACTTGTGTCAGCAGGGCCCCCTCCTGTCCCCAGGCTGGCTACACTAATGAGAAAGGCCAAAGAAGCCTGTTGGGCAGAGAAAGGCTACTAACAGAAAGCTAGAAAACGGGTTGCATTTTCTAAAGAAAACTATCCCCTTGATGCCTGCACCAGGAGAAGCCAAATAGTCTCAAAGCTTTGAAATTGATTGGAAAATGCCTTGAAAAAAGATCTGAGTCTAAGGAAAGGGAAGAGGTTGGCACACACATGGTTTGCTTCTCTGCAGCTGTGGTTGAAAGGAGATGGCAGTGATAATTACCATTTCTCAAGGGCTTCTGATTTATAATTTACCACTCCTTAACTCTCACCAGAAGGTAGCAATCATGTCCCTCTTTTGCAGAGAGTTTTAGTGATTTGTTCATCAGGTGTCAGTTCAAGGTCACAGCGTCAGACCTCCACCTGCTTAACCAGTGTGCCATTCTACCTCTCCAGCTAGCAGATAGAAGACTCATCGAGAAACTCAGCTCCCCTGTATGCTTGCTGCTGGGTCTCAGGCAAGCCTTGTGGCCTCTCAGAGCTTCAGCTTCCTTGTCTGTAACTTGAAGCGAGCAACACTGATAGAAGAGCTAAGGTATCTGGAATCAGGATAGGCTAGGTCAGGCTGCCTTAACACCTCCTGAAAACCTCAGACACTTTCCACGTGCCTGCTGCTTGTCTCACACAGGCTCTTAGGTCTGGGACTAAAGATGACAAAGACTATTCATGCTTTAATTTTTTTTAAGTTTTTTTTTTTATTGTTTTTGGTAATCTCTACACCCAGTGTGGGGTTTGATCTCACAGCCCTGAGGTCAAGAGTGGCATGCTCTCTCAGCTACGCCAGCCATGCGCCCCAAGACTATTCATGCTTTGAGTTGCACCTGCTGAAACACTTGGCCTCTGAAGTTCTTGGGATGCCGTGCAGGAAAGAGAGAGACAAGTGGATCACGACTGTGCATTTCACTCCCTTAGCTTGACAGTGACATGGGTCTTTCCTGTTTGCATTGAACTGCCCAGAAGCAGTCACAAGGCTCACCTAATGGCAAGAGACTGAGAAGCTTAGTGTGCAGGAAGGGAGGAAACTGGCGGTGGATGAACTTTAGCAATGTGTTGCCCAATATCCATCTAACAAGTACTTATTGAGTACCCACTGGGTGCTAGAGGCTGGGACAGGAGGATGGAGCCGAACCAAACAGATTTGAACTTAAAGAAGGTGAGGGGAAGGAAGATGTATGTATGTAACTATGTGTATGAGGCAGAATGTATTTTCCAAAGAAGCTCTCAGTGGCCCCACCTTCTGTTATTCACACCCTGGCATGCTTCCCTCCTTCGCTGTCCCAAGTGTTGGCCTGTGTAACCAGCAGCATGGGGAAGACGCAATGCTATGTCAGTTCTGAGATTAATGTTTAAAAAGGCACCATGCTTCCTGTCTTGCCTGCACTCACTATCCTCCTGGATCACGTGCTGTAGGGTAAGCCACTTTCATGTCAGAGCACCCCTTGGAGGGGCCTTCCTGGTAAGGAAACAGGGCTTCTTGTGACAGAACCTCCCGCCCCACCCAGCCTTCAGATGACTGTAACACCAGCCAGTAGTTGGACAACACCCTCGTGAAAGCCCCTGAGCCAGAGCAACCCAGCTTACAGATTTTTGACCCTAAGAAAGTACATGAAAGAATACATTTCCATGGTTTCGAGCCACTAAGTTTGGGGGATAATTTGTTAAAAGGTAATAGCCAATACATATGCCTCTATATACATCATCTGTATGTATATATAAAATAAATTAATGCTACATAGAATGTTCACATGACATTTGAGGCTAGAGAATGGAAAGAACATAGCTTCTGCCGGCTTTCATGGAATGCCTGCCCCAGGAACCTGGCCAGCATGTGGCGAGTGAGCCCACACTAGCCCATACGGAGAGATCGAATGGAGAGACCCACTCAGAGAAGAGCTGAGATCCCTAGCCCCTAGCTGGCTTCAATTGGCAGACATGTGAATGGAGTAGCATTCAGATAATTCCGGCCTCCTGGCTTCAAAGCTTCTAGCCGAGGCCCAGACATCATGCAGCAGTGTAAGCCACCCCCCTACCCCCGCCTTCTGTGCTTTGTCCAAATTCCTGATCCATGGAATCTGTGAGCATGGTAGATGGCCATTTTATACTGCTAAGTTTGGGGGTAATTTGCTATAAGCCATGGTAATTGGCACATTATAAATTGGGAACTAAATTGTATGGGAGAATCATTGAATTTGAAAAATCATTTGAATTGCCTTGGTGACTTTATCCCTGTGATGACTCCTTTCCTCAGGTCTTTATTAGATCAGTGGAGCTCAACTAACAAAGGAAATTGTAACAGGGTGTTAAAAGACAGGCAGGGCATCTGGCCTCGTCCTTTTCTATGCAGGGATTATAGATATAAAGTTTAGATATAAAACCTTGTCTCTTATGGAAGTCACAGAACTTTCCTCAGTCTTGGTTGTTTCATCAGTATGGAAGGACGAAATGATCCTTGTTCTGTTACTGCAGAGCATACTTGTGAGGCTGAATCACATGATCTGTTTATTCTTTCATTCCACAGAGACTCTTTGGAACATCTCCTGTACCTTGTTAGCTTGAAAATAGTAGGGCAGGACCAGTTGGTTTGTGTGTAGTTGCAGGAGGTGCTGGTATGGAGAGGCAGGGTCTGCCACCCTTCGCAAGGGTCTTACTTCCAACCCCGAGGCATTGTGGGAATATCCATTTCTTGTGATAACTTCCTGCGAAGCTCAAGGCCACGTATCTTTGTTTTGTAAAAACAAAACAAAGTGCCAGCTGACCTCATGATGCCTCTGGAAACTGCTTTGTGGGTGAATTATACTCTTTTTAAGGAGAATTTTTTAATTTTTACGCCATGTAAATACAATATGTCTGCAGCTATTTACCAAGTATAAGGTAGATACTTAATATTTTGGAGTCTCATTTATTTTTGTCATCGCTCAATATAGGAGCTGCAAATGCCAGCTGGTTGATTTCCTAGCTGCTCCTGGCAGCTCGGGAATCAGACATGTGCTTGAGGTTTGGCGCATCTGTCAGGAAAAAGTGGGACACCAAAGGGGGGGTAACCACCAATCCATTCTGGTGATGGGTGGGGCCAGTGGGATGGCAACATCCTGTGTGTGTGTGTATGTGTGTGTGTGTGTGTGTGTGTGTGTGTGTGTGTCCTCTGCCATAGGAAGAGGTGTCAAGGAGAACTTGTGGCTGGAGCTGGTATACCATTCAAACACAAGCACTGAAACAAATGTAAATGGACTGAACATTCCAGTTAAAAGACACAGATTGGCAAAGGCAGATAAACCCTTCTGGGAGATCAAAGAGTCAGGGAAACCAGTAGACCTCGGGACCTTCCCATTCTCCTTCAAGGGCTGATTTTGGGCTGCTGTGGCAAGGCACATTTGGACTGAGTATCTGTCCCTGGTGTCCATTCTGATAGGTCAGTGTTGTTGCTCTGAGTGTGTACAGCCAGTGTCGGTTCTGATGAGTCAGTGCAAGTGTGCCAGTATTTGTGCCTGGTGTGGGTTCTGATCAGTCAGTAGGCCCTCATAAATTAGTTATCAGATACTTTGTCACTCCTCCTCTTTCTCCTTCTGAGATTTACGTCTCATATATCCATCTCAAAGTTACAAATTTAAAGCATGATCAGTGGTATGTTTCTTCAAACATTTTTATGCGACTGTATGAGCAATATATGTACAGTGCAAAAAAAAAAAAAGTCATAAAATTGGGATGCCTGGGTGGCTCAGTGGGTTGAACCTCTGCCTTCGGCTCAGGTCCTGATCCCAGGGTCCTGGGATCAAGTCCTGAATCCAGCTCCTTGCTCAGCAGGAAGTCTGCTTCTCTCTCTGCCTCTGCCTGCTTGTGCTCTCACTCTCTCTCCCTCTCTGACAAATAAATAAATAAAATCTTTTAAAAAAATAGTCATAAAATTATAAATTTAAAAAATCAACCATCCTAATGGTCAGGGAGAGTAATTTTGGTAGATTTACTTATATTCCTTTTCTTTTCACATGAATATCAGAAATGGGATCATCTTCTATATTTCCTTTTATATCACTAAGTCTTATATTACTAAATTTCTTCTAAAACTGGGGTTGTCCAGCTTTTTCTGTAAAAGGCCAGATAATAGCTTTTTTAGGCTTTGTAGGTTGTGTGGTCTTGTAGCTCCTCAATTCTGACATTCAGTGTGAAAGCAGCCATAGAAATATTTACACAATTAGGTGTGACAGTGTTCCAATAAAACTTTTATTTATGAACACTGAAATTCAAATCTCATGTGACTTATAAATGTCACAAAATATTACTCTTGTTTTTACTTTTTTCAGCGATTTAAAAGTGTCTAATCATTCTTGGCTTGTGTGGTTTTCATAGCAGGCTGGATTTAGTTCTTGTCCTACCAACGGTTAGGAAACCCTTCCTGTATGATGTCACATTCTGTTATGTAGACATTCCTTGGAGCTTATTTAACCAAATTGCTATTTAGATTGTTTCCAACTTTGCTCTCTTACAGACAAACATTATGATAAACAACCTTGCCATAAATATGAGTGGACTTGGGAATTTTTTCTTACAAGTTGGACTTTTGTGTCCATGGGGAAACATTAACTCAAAAACGTAAGAAGATACACAGATGGCAGATAAGTGTACAGAAGGAGACTCCACATTACACGTTATTGGGGAACTGCAGAGGAAAACAGTGAGATACCACTACGCACCTATTAGAATGGCTAAAATCCACAACACTGACAACACAACACGCTGCCGAGGATGGGCAGCAAGAGAAAATCTCACTCATCGCTGGTGGGAATGCAAGATGCTACAGCCACTTTGGAGAGCAGCTTGACACATTTTTAAAAACCTAACTGTAGACCGACCATACAATCCAACTATCGCACTCTTTGGTATTTACCTAGAGGAACTGAAAAGTTGTCCGCACAAAAACTACACATCAATGTTTATGCAGCTTTATTTGTAATCATCCCAAACTGAAAGCAACCATGATACCCTTCTATGGGTAAATGTATAAACAAACCGTTGTATATCCATACAAGGGAATATTATTCGGTGATAAAAAAGAAATAAGGTACCCATCCACCAAAAGACATGGAGGAGACTTCAGTGCATATTGCTGTGTATAAGAAGCCAATCTGAACAAGCTTTATACTCTCTGATTCCCACTATATGACATTCGGGAAAGAGCAAAACTAAGAGACACCACGAGGCGCCCTCACTGGAAAATTTTAAAAGAACACAGAAATAGGGGTGCCTGGGTGGCTCAGTGGGTTAAAGCCTCTGCCTTTGGCTCGGGTCATGATCCCAGGGTCCTGGGATAGAGCCCCGCATGGGGCTCTCTGCTCAGCAGGGGGCCTGCCTCCCCCTCTCTCTCTGCCTGCCTCTCTGCCTGCTTGTGATCTCTGTCTGTCAAATAAATAAATAATATCTTTTAAAAAAACCACAGAAATATAAACTTAGAAAATGACACCACCACCACCAGATGTCTACTTTTAACAGTTTAGCATCAGGGATGCCTGGGTGGCTCAGTTGGTTAAGTGTCTGCCTTCAGCTCAGGTCATGGTCCTGGGGTCCTGGGATCAAGCCCCACGTTGGGCTCTCTGCTCAGTGGGGAGTCTGCTTCTCCCCCTCCCTCTGCCTGCCGCTCCCCCTGCTTATGCTCTCTCTCTCTCAAGCACAAGCTTGAGCTTTTGCTCAAATAAATAAATAAAATCTTTTTTTTTTTTTAAGATTTTGTTTATTTGTTTGACAGAGATCACAAGTAGGTAGAGAGGCAGGCAGAGAGAGAGGAGGAAACAGGCTCTCCAAGGAGCAGAGAGCCCGATTCGGGGCTCGATCCCAGTACCCTGGGATCATGACCTGAGCCAAAGGCAGAGGCTTTAACCCACTGAGCCACCCAGGTGCCTCATAAATCTTAAAAAAAAACTCAAAAATCAGTTTAGTGTCTGTCAAGATTTTTCTCTCCATATAAAATATATGTGCATATATTTTCCCTTTAAGACAGAAACATATTACAAATTTTTTTGCATTTTATTTTTTATTTTTAATAATAAACCTCTTTATAACAAATTTTATAATAAAATTCTTAATAAACTTATTTATTTAAACATATACGTTTTATAATAAAATGTTTTTTATAATAAACATTTTTCCTTGTCAGCACATATAGATCTACTTTATTTTAACTATTACAATAGTCTATTGTATAGTTCCATCATAATTAATTTTCCTAGTTCCTAACTATTGAGCATTTAGTTTGTTCACAAAGGTTTTTTTTCTTAATTACAAATGAGACTTTGTTGAAAGTCTTATGCCTTTATCTTTTGAGGTTGGTTGTTCCCAACTTCAAATTTCCCTCTTGGAAGTTTATTCAAATTTATACTCCCCGTGTGCTGTTTATGTGCCAGTCTCCCAACATCCTTGACAACTCTGGATGTTATTTTTTAAAATTCTAGCCATAGTCTTTCATTCATTGAGCATTAATCATGGTGGTGAAGTTAGACATTCTGTGTAAGGTGCCTCCAGAAGCTTCAGGTGTTTTCCATATCTCTGGGGCCTAATCACCCTCCCCTTGTCTTCCTTGTTTTTTAGTTACAACAGTGGCCTGACTCGTATACAAAGAAGTTTGAGCACAGAATCTACCCCATCACATTTTCGGTTGGAAACTCTCAGGAATGGAAGAAATTATTCAAACCCTGTGCTGCTCAGAGACTCTTTCTTCCGGTAGGAACACCAGCTCTTACTAAGATGCTGCTCAGGAGAGAATTGTTCTTGGAAAGATGGTGAAATTAACTGATGTGTGTCTAAAAACATTTTACTTAGAGCTAAAAAATGTGTTTCTCTTAGATTCTGCAGTTGATTCTCTTAGTGTTCCGGGTATAGGGGATTCTTGTGTTCAACAAGCTGTCTGTCCCAAAGATTGAGGGACTGAGAGCATCCAAAGCATGTTTTAGATTATGGATCTTTGTGACTTTGGTTCCACCTCTACTAGCTGTCTGAACCTCAGTTCAATAAATCCCCCACCTCACTAGTCCTAATGTTCCTGCAGAGGTTTGGCACATAGCTGGCCCTCAGTAAATGGTAGCTTTGATGAGTATTCTCTGGTAACAATAACTATTACCAGATGTAGCCACGTTAGGGGATAATTCAAAAGCAGTCCAGAGTTCTGGTTCAGACTCTCAGTTTTGAATTTTTTAATTAAACATTTTTGTTACCTTTTTAAAAATCCTAAGTAGAAAAATCACTGAAGATAGATTCTAGGTTCTAGAATAGGTTCTAGGCCCTGGGTTAGTGATAGCAAACAAGTCAGCCACAACCTTGCTCCCTTGGAGTTTTAGCCTAGCATTGAATAGGTAATTCAAAGTATGATCTGTGTTGAAGTCTCGTGGGTATATGTAATTTGGGGTTGTGGAACCCCAACCACGTGTAGAACCACGCTGGTGAGTGGGAGGTCATAGAAGGTTCTTAGGGCACATGGCATTTAGGCTGAGGCATGAATGTGCCAGTCTCCCAACATCCTTGACAAGAAGGATCCCTGCAGAAGATGCAGGGATCACTGAGTGATAAGGGCCTGGTTAGTAATGAGAGAAAAGAGAGTACCAAGCAGATGGAACAATATGTTCAAAGGCCCTGAGTTGGAAAGGAACATGCTTAAGAAAATAAAAGAAGGTAGAGTAACCAGAAAATAGGGTGATGTGGGCTTAAAGAGGTCAGCAGGGGTTGGATTGTCTGGTCTCTGTGTTAAGGGCACTGAGAAGCCATTGACTGATTTCTAGCATGCAAGTGGGATGATCTGGCTTGTGTTTTAAAGAGGACACCGTAATTCATTGCAGTGTGGACAATGGAATCGCTAGGCCAGTTACTGATAATATGGACTATGTTGAAGGCCTTAAAGATGGATTCAGAACCTGCCTGAGAATGAGAATTTACCAGTCCTCATGACTGGCTTGCTGTAAGAGTTGAAGTGGAGTGAGGTGAGAAGGATTTCCCCCAGGTCTCTGACCTGAGCAACTAGTAAGGTTGATCTGTTTAAAATTGCCAATATTTAGCTATTTGTGAGCTATGAAAAAAGGCAGTTTATCAGGGTTCATCCTACTCAATGGATGGTGATCTTTGGAGAGATGGAAAAGACTGTTTTCATGGGATGAGATGAGTTTAACTTGGGTCATATTTTTATTTTGAGGTGCCTGGGAGATGGCCATGTAGAGAAGTCTTACCATCTGTTGGTTTCAAACCCTAAATGGCAAATGGCCCTTTTAGCATTTCCTACCCAGAACCTGTGAGAAGACCTCCGCACAGGCTTACTCACTCATTAAGTGATTTGTTTGTCACACACCACAGACCATCATGTGAGATGGGAGTCATTTCATAAAGTGTGGGTAAGGACAGACTACCTCAAACTGGAACTAAAAATCTGTAGGTGGAAGATATAAAAACTAATTAACATTTCAGAAGATGAGAAAAAATGTCAGGTTTCTTCTTCTTGTCTCTGTTTTAGAGGGAAAAATGTATTCAAATCCAAAGTTTCTCTTGCAGAATTTTCTTTCCAACCTATCCACAAAATATAAGCAACCCAGTGGAACCACATTTGAATGTTCCCTGACCTTGAGTTGTGACTTTATCACCACTATTAAAAAAACAAGCATACCACATGATGGTTTTCATTCATTCACAGCTAAGTAAGTGTTCCATTTTGAATGACAAATGATTGCTGGCATTCCTTATCTGCTTTTGATAATGGAAAATAGCCCTCCCTAAAAATAATAAAGAGAGATTGAAGTTGACAGGACATTTACCTTCTCCAAGTCATATATCATAACAGCAGATTATGAACATAGCATTTTTGGGCATCAGTAGAATATATTGATCCTCAGAGTAATTTGAAATAAAGTCTAGGCGATGTTTTCCTTGAAATTCATCTCTGTAGAACCAACTCAAATATACTGCTGAGGCAGCAGAGTGAAGATGGAGATCCCAAAATGCAAACATTCCAGCAAGTGATAGGTCAGTCGATTGCAGGCCACAGTCTCACCCATATCCTCATCTACCCCAAGCCTGTAGGAAAAAAAAAAAAGAAAAAACCCTTCTCACATAAGATTTTAGTATCAGAATATCAGAATAAGATCAGAGTACAAGTCTGCAACTCAAGCATATTAGATTCTCAAGTACAATTAGTGGAACTCAGATCCTACCAATTCATGATTTATGAAGTCCTAGAAACCAGTGGACATTTAATTTTCTATTTCTGTGAATAATGGTCCCAAGAGCAGGACCATTATTAGTGCAAAGTAAACTGCAGATGGCTTATAAGCTCTCTAAGATGCATACTGCTCTCGGGTAACTCAGAAGCTTAAAATATTTAAAACAATCTGCTAATTACAAATAAATCAAATATGTTCATTAAAGTTTATTCTAGGGTACTTTTCCCTTTTTCTTTAGTAACAGCCATAAAGCTTTCACTATTGTAAAAATAATTGAGTGTAATGAATTCACCTCACCTCTCTCCCATTTAATTGGAAGTAGTGAGATTTTTTGATGGATCTATACATTTTGTTACACACTCGCCACCTTGATTCCAAAAACCACTAATTGTGAGGGGTCAAGATGGCGGAGAAGTAGCAGGCTGAGATGACATCAGGCAGCAGGGGATCAGCTAGATAGCTTATCAAACCATTCCAAACACCTACGAATCCAAAAGGAGATCAAAGAGAAGAAGAGCAACAATTCTAGAAACAGAAAATCGACCACTTTCTGAAAGGTAGGACCAGCGGAGAAGTGAATCCAACGCAACAGGAAGATAGACCACGGTGGGAGGGGCCGGCTCCCGGCAAGCAGCAGAACAACGGAGCACAAAATCAGGACTTTTAAAAGTCCGCTCCCCGGAGGGACATCACTCCAGAGGCTAAACCGGGGTGAAGACCTCGCGGGAACAGCATGGCCTCAGGTCCCGCGGGGTCACAGAAGGATCGAGGGTGTCTGAATGTCGCAGAGTTCACAGGTATTAGAGCGGGGAAGCCGGCTGCGGAGACAGAGCCGAGGAGTGAGCTCTCAACTCGCGGTTACCTTGAACCATAATCAGTGACACGGGCTGGTGCTCTATGCGTGGGGTCCCCACAAGATCCAGGGAGACTCCGACCTGGGAGAGCCCAGGGATCTGCGGGGTTCGGAGACTCCAGGTGGGGCTGTGTGCCAGAGACAGAGATGCTTGGTCACAGGCTGGGTGACCTCGGAGCGCAGCAGGAGGCCAGTGAGACGGGACTGATTACGCGCGATTTTCTCCAAGCGCGACTAGAGGCCGGGGAGACGGGAGTGAGTAAGCGCTTTTCTCTGAAGGCGCACTGAAGAGTGGGGCCCTGAACTCTCGGCTCCTCCTAGCCGGATATTGGGAGGCTGCCATTTTCATTCCCATCCTCCAGAACTCTTCCGAAAGCGTTCAGGGAACAAAAGCTCCTGAAAGCGAACCTGAGAGGATTACTTAGCCCGGCCCCTTAGCACCGCCCCGGTAAGGGCGGTGCAATTCCGCCTGGGGCAGAGACACTTGAAAATCACTACAACAGGCCCCTCCCCCAGAAGATCAACAAGAAATCCAGCCAAGACCAAGTTCACTTACCAAGGAGAACAGCAGAATTCCAGAGGAGGAGAAAGCAAAGCATGGAATTCATGGCTTTCTCCCCATGAATCTTTAGTCTTGCAAAGTTAATTAATTTTTTTTAAATTGTTTTTTCTCTTCTGCTAATTTTTAAAAATTTTTATCCTTTCCTCTTTTAACTTTTTTTTTAAAGTATTTTATTTCTTTCTTTATTTGACAGAGAGAGAGAGATCACAACTAGGCAGAGAGGCAGGCAGAGAGAAAGGGGGAAGCAGGCTCCCTGCTGGGCAGAGAGCCCGATGCGGGGCTCGATCCCAGGACCCTGGGATCATGACCTGAGCCGAAGGCAGAGGCTTAACCTACTGAGCAACCCAGGTGCCCCTCTTTTAACATTTTTTAAAAAGATTTTATTTATTTATTTATTTATTTATTTGACACAGAGAGAGATCACAAGTCACAAGTAGGCAGAGAGGCAGGCAGAGAGAGGGGGTGGGGAAGAGGCGTCCCTCTTTTAACATTTTTAAACTAGTTTATCTTAATAACTTTCTTAAAGAAAAATCTTTTTTGAAACTTTATTATTATAGTCATATTTTATCCTTCACTGTATCTAACTTTATTCTTTGTATACATATAGGGTTTTTTTTTCTTCTAAAAAATTTGGGGTACAGCTTCTTCTAATAGATCAAATACACCCCAAATCTAGCACGGGGCTTGATCTAGTCTCCAGCCCAAGCAAGTTCTCTCCACTTTCTTTTTTTTTTATTTTCCCTACCAACTTACCTTATCAACTCCTTTGTTAGAAAAAAAAATTTTTTGTCATCTTTATAGTCATATTTCATACCTTCATTGTGTTTACCCTTATATATGTTTTTCATTCTTTAAAATTTTGGGAGGTAGTTTCTTCTAAGAGACCAAAATACTCCCAAAATTAAGTGGGTGACCCTGTTCTAGTCACCAGTCTAATATATATATATATTTTTCTTTTTTTATATTTTTTCTTTATTTGTGTTCTCTTTTTAAAAAATTTTTTTTCTCTTTTCTGAACTTCTTTTTACCCCCTTTCTGCCCCCCCACGATTTGGGGTCTCTTCTGATTTGGTTAAAGCACATCTTCCTGGGGTCTTTGCCACCCTTTTAGTATTACATTTGCTCCTTCATATATTCTTATCTGGACAAAATGACAAGGCAGAAAAACTCACCACAAAAAAAAGAACAGGAGGCAGTACCGAAGGCTAGGGACCTAATCAATACAGACATTGGTAATATGTCACATCTAGAATTCAGGATGATGATTCTCAAGGTTCTAGCTGGGCTCGAAAAAGGCATGGCAGATATTAGAGAAACCCTGTCCGGAGAAATAAAAGCCCTTTCTGGAGAAATAACTAAAATCTAACCAAGTTGAAATAAAAAAAGCTATTAATGAGGTGCAATAAAAAATGGAGGCTCTTACTGCTAGGATAAATGAGGCAGAAGAAAGAATTAGTGATATAGAAGACCAAATGACAGAGAATAAAGAAGCTGAGCGAAAGAGAGACAAACAGCTACTGGACCACGAGGGAAGAATTCGAGAGATAAGTGATACCATAAGATGAAACAACATTAGAATAATTGGGATTCCAGAAGAAGAAGAAAGAGAGAGGGGAGCAGAAGGTATATTGGAGAGAATTATTGTAGAGAATTTCTGTAATATAGCAATATAGCAAAAGGAACAAGCATCAAAATCCAGGAGGTGCAGAGAACCCCCCTCAAAATCAATAGGAATAGGTCCACACCCCGTCATCTAATACTAAAATTTACAAGTCTTAGCGACAAAGAGAAAATCCTGAAAGCAGCGTGGGACAAGAAGTCTATAACATACAATGGTAAAAATATTAGATTGGCAGCAGACTTATCCACAGAGACCTGGCAGGCCAGAAAGAACTGGCATGATATATTCAGAGCACTATATGAGAAAAACATGCAGCCATGAATACTATATCCAGCTAGGTTATCATTGAAAATAGAAAGAGAGATAAAAAGCTTCCAGGACAAATAAAAACTGGAAGAATTTGCAAACACCAAACCAGCTCTACAGGAAATATTGAAAGGGGTCCTCTAAGCAAAGAGAGATCCTAAAAGTATTAGATCAGAAAGGAACAGAGACAGTATACAGTAACAATCACCTTATAGGCAATACGATGGCACTAAATTCACATCTCTCAATAGTTACCCTGAATGTAAATGGGCTAACTGCCCCAATGAAAAGACACAGGGTTTCAGAATGGATAAAAAAACAAAACCCATCAATATGCTGCCTACAAGAAACTCAGTTTAGACCCGAAGACACCTCCAGATTGAAAGTGAGGGGATTGAAAACAATTTACCATGCTAATGGACATCAGAAGAAAGCTGGGGTGGCAATTCTTATATCAGATCAATTAGATTTTAGGCCAAAGACTATAATAAGAGATGAGGAAGGACACTATATCATACTCAAAGGGTTTGTCCAACAAGAAGATCTAACAATTTTAAATATCTATGCTCCTAACATGGGGGCAGCCAACTATATAAACCAATTAATAACAAAATCAAAGAAACACATTGACCATAATACAATAATAGTAGGGGACTTTAACACGCCCCTCGCTGAAATGGACAGATCATCCAAGCAAAAGATCAACAAGGAAATAAAGGTCTTAAATGACACACTGGAGCAGATGGACATCACAGATATATTCAGAACATTCCATCCCAAAGCAACAGAATACACATTCTTCTCTAGTGCCCATGGAACATTCTCCAGAAAAGATCACATCCTGAGTCATAAATCAGTTCTCAACCGGTATCAAAAGATTGGGATCATTCCCTGCATATTTTCAGACCACAATGCTCTGAAGCTAGAACTCAATCACAAGAGGAAATTTGGAAAGAGCCCATATACATGGAGACTCAACAGCATCCTTCTAAAGAATGAATGGGTCAACCAGGAAATTAAGGAAGAATTGAAAAAAATCATGCAAACAAATGATAATGAAAACACAACGGTCCAAAATCTGTGGGACACAGCAAAGGCAGTCCTGAGAGGAAAATATAGAGCGATACAAGCCTTTCTCAAGAAACAAGAAAGGTCTCAAATACACAACCTAACCCTACACCTAAAGGAGCTCGAGAAAGAACAACAAAGAAAGTCTAAACCCAACAGGAGAAGAGAAATAATAAAGATCAAAGCAGAAATCAATGAGATAGAAACCAAAGAAAACAATAGAACAAATCAACGAAACTAGGAGCTGGTTCTTTGAAAGAATTAATAAGATTGATAAACCCCTGGCCAGACTTATCAAAAAGGAAAGAGAAAGGACCCAAATAAATAAAATCATGAATGAAAGAGGAGATATCACAACCAACACCAAAGAAGTACAAACAATTATAAGAACACATTATGAGCAACTCTATACCAACAAATTTGACAATCTGGAAGAAATGGATGCTTTCCTAGAGACATATAAACTGCCAAAACTGAACCAGGAAGAAATAGAAAACCTGAATAGACCCATAACCAGTAAGGAGATTGAAATAGTCATCAAAAATCTCCAAACAGGGTGCCTGGGTGGCTCAGTGGATTAAGCCGCTGCCTTCGGCTCAGGTCATGATCTCGGGGTCCTGGGATCGAGTCCTGCATCAGGCTCCCTGAGCAGAGAGCCTGCTTCCCTCTCTCTCTCTCTCTCTCTCTCTGCCTGCCTCTCTGCCTACTTGTGATCTCTCTCTGTCAAATAAATAAAATCTTAAAAAAAAAAATCTCCAAACAAACAAAAGCCCAGGGCCAGACGGCTTCCCAGGGGAATTCTACCAAACATTTAAAGAAGAATTAATTCCTATTCTCCTGAAACTGTCCCAAAAAATAGAAATGGAAGGAAAACTTCCAAACTCATTTTATGAGGCCAGGATCACCTTGATCCCAAACCAGACAAGGATCCCATCAAAAAAGAGAATTACAGACCAATATCCTTGATGAACACAGATGCGAAAATTCTCACCAAAATGCTAGCCAATAGGATCCAACAGTACATTAAAAGGATTATTCACCACAACCAAGTGGGATTTATTCCAGGGCTGCAAGGTTGGTTCAACATCCGCAAATCAATCATTATGATACAATACATTAATAAAAGAAAGAACAAGAACCATATGATACTCTCAATAGATGCTGAAAAATCATCTGACAAAGTACAGCATCCCTTCCTGATCAAAACTCTTCAAAGTGTAGGGATAGAGGGCACATACCTCAATATTATCAAAGCCATCTATGAAAAACCCACCGCAAATATAATTCTCAATGGAGAAAAACTGAGAGCTTTTCCGCTAAGGTCAGGAACACGGCAGGGATGTTCGTTATCACCACTGCTATTCAACACAGTACTAGAAGTCCTAGCCTCAGCAATCAGAGAACAAAAGGAAATTAAAGGCACCCAAATCGGCAAAGAAGAAGTCAAACTATCACTCTTTGCAGATGATATGATACTATATGTGGAAAACCCAAAAGGCTCCCTCCAAAACTGCTAGAGCTTGTACAGGAATTCACTAAAGTGTCAGGATATAAAATCAATGCACAGAAATCAGTTGCATTTCTATACACCAACAGCAAGACAGAAGAAAGAGAAATTAAGGAGTCAATCCCATTTATAATTACACCCAAAACCATAAGATACCTAGGAATAAACCTAACCAAAGAGGCAAAGAATCTATACTCAGAAAACTATAAAGTACTCATGAAAGAAATTGAGGAAGACACAAAGAAATGGAAAAATGTTCCATGTTCATGGATTGGAAGAATAAATTTGTGAAAATGTCTATGCTACCTAAAGCCATCTACACATTTAATGCAATGCCTATCAAAATCCCATCCAATTTTTTTCAAGGAAATGGAACAAATAATCCTAAAATTTATATGGAGAAAAGACCTCAAATAGCTAAAGGAATATTGGAAAAAGAAAGCCAAAGTTGGTAGCATCACAATTCCAGACTTCTAGCTCTATTACAAAGCTGTCATCATCAAGACAGTATGGTACTGGCACCAAAACAGACACATAGATCAATGGAACAGAACAGAGAGCCCAGAAATAGACCCTCAACTCTATGGTCAACTTATCTTCGACAAAGCAGGAAAGAATATCCAGTGGAAAAAAGAAAGCCTCTTCAACAAATGGTGTTAGGAAAATTGGACAGCTGCATGCAGAATAATGAAATTGGACCATTTCCTTACACCACCCACGAAAATAGAGTCAAAATGGATGAAGGACCTCAACGTGAGAAAGGAATCCATCAAAATCCTTGAGGAGAACACAGGCAGCAACCTCTTCGACCTCAGCCGCAGCAACTTCTTCCTAAGAACAACGCCAAAGGCAAGGGGAGCAAGGGGAAAAATGAACTATTGGGACTTCATCAAGATCAAAAGCTTTTGCACAGCAAAGGAAACAGTCAACAATACCAAAAGACAACTGACAGAATGGGAAAAGATATTTGCAAACGACATATCAGATAAAGGGCTAGTATCCAAAATCTATGAAGTCCTCATCAAACTCAACACCCAAAGTACAAATAATCCAATCAAGATATGGGCAGAGGACATGAACAGACATTTCTGCAAAGAAGACATCCAGATGGCCAACAGACACATGAAAAAGTGCTCCACATCACTGGGCATCATAGAAATACAAATCAAAACCACAATGAGATACCACCTCACACCAGTCAGAATGGCTAAAATGAACAAGTCAGGAAATGACAGATGCTGGCGAGGATGTGGAGAAAGGGGAACCCTCCTACACTGTTGGTGGGAATGCAGGCTGGTGCAACCACTCTGGAAAACAGCATGGAGGTTCCTCAAAAAATTGAAAATAGAGCTACCTTATGACCCAGCAATTGCACTACTGGGTATTTACCCTAAAGATACAAACGTAGTGATCCGAAGGGGCACGTGCACCTGAATGTTTATAGCAGGATGTCCACAATAGCCAAATTATGGAAAGAACCTAGGATGTCCATCAACAGATAAATGGATAAAGAGGAGGTGGTGTATATATACAATGGATTACTATGCAGCCATCAAAAGAAATGAAATCTTACCATTTGCGACGACATGGATGGAACTGGAGGGTATTATGCTTAGCAAAATAAGTCAATCGGAGAAAGACAACTATCATATGATCTCCCTGATATGAGGAAGTGGAGATGCAACAGGGGTGGGGATTAAGGGGGTAGGAAAAGAATAAATGAAACAAGATGGGATCAGGAGGGAGACAAACCAAGACTCTTAATGTCATAAAACAAACTGAGGGGGGGGAGGGGGGTTGGGAGAGTGTGGTGGGGTTACATTATATGTTTAAATAAAAATAAAAATTAAAAACAAAACACTAATTGTGATTTTCCTAGGATCCTAGAGATATCCCAAACATGACAGATATCACTGAATTGCAGAATCTTCAGAGACTTTACTGGCAAGGAGACCCAGTATGGAAATATAGGTTAGGTTAAGGTGCTTTGTAAGTCTTACCCAGGGAGAAAGGTCTTTTTATTTTTTATTTTTTTAAGATTTTTTTTTTTTTTTGTCAGAGAGAGTGAGCACAGTAAGACAGAGCGGCAGGCAGAGGCAGAGGGAGAAGCAGGCTCCCTGCTGAGCAAGGAGCGCGATGCAGGACTCGATCCCAGGACACTGGGACCATGACCTGAGCCGAAGGCTGCCGCCCAACCAACTAAGACACCCAGGCGTCCCTATTTTTTATTTTTTTAAAAAGATTTTATTTATTTATTTGACGGAGAGATCACAAGTAGGCAGAGAGGCAGACAGAGAGAGAGGAGGAAGCAGGCTCCCTGCTGAGCAGAGAGCCCAATGTGGGGCTCAATCCCAGGACCCTGGGATCATGACCTGAGCCAAAGGCAGAGGCTTTAACCCACTGAGCACCCAGGTGCCCCGAGAAAGGCCTTTTTAAACCAAGTTTTGGTAAATGCCAATATTATAATAATGTCTGATGTTTTTCCTGTTTCCAACACTTGCCATAAACATCTATCTCAAAGGAAGGAGCTAGGGAAGAATATTGACCTGAGAGGTAGGATAAAATTGCTTACAGCCTTGACCTATAAATTCTCCCAGACTTCTCTGGATATTTCTGTATTTCTAATAAACTCGACCCATCCTTTACTATTTCAAAGGAATATCCTACCAAGTAAATAAAAGTCTTAGATTACCTAGATTTTCTACATCACATCAAGAATAACAATATATAGGGGTGCGTGGGTGGTGCAGTCAGTTAAGGGCTAACTCTTGGTTTCAGCTCAGGGGGTGATCTCAGGGTCGTGAGATTGAGCCTCACATTGCGCTCTGCACTCAGTGTGGGACAACTCTCCCTCTCTCTCTGCCCCTCCTTACTTTCCCCCAATCTCAAATAAATAAAATAAATCTTTTTGAAAAAAAGTAACAATGCATAAGCTTCCCTTTTTCCACTTATAGTTTGTTAAAGAGGTTTGTAACTAGCTCCAATATTTGGAAAACGATACGCTTACAAGAGATATTCTAATGAATCAACTACAGGTTAATGGAAAAGAGAGATTACCTGACTTATAAGAACTTTCTATAATTAAGGTCAGGCCTCTGTACTATTCTTAATATTATAACTCAGCATTAGCAGTCAACATTGAGTCTTCCTTGGAAGCAACCCTTTGGATGTCAACAAATATTGACAGATATATAGGAACATACTAAAAATTTTTATTAAGAAGAACATCTAGGGGCGCCTGGGTGGCTCAGTGGGTTAAAGCTTCTGCCTTCGGCTCAGGTCATGATCCCAGGGTCCTGGGATCGAGCCCCAAGTCGGGCTCTCTGCTCAGCAGGGAGCCTGTTTCCCTTCCTCTCTCTCTCTCTCTCTGCCTACTTGTGATCTCTGTCTGTCAAATAAATAAATAAAAATCTTAAAAAAAGAAGAACATCTATTAGAATCACCATAAGTGATATCTCTATATTTCATTAAGCATCAAGAGGCCATAAATTATTGGAACAAGGTGAGCTATCAGAAAGGTCAGATAAAAATGACCCTATATACCAATTTTGTTGAACAAGCTTTCCACAGTCCTTATCATTTACTCACACATTATTAAAGGTTTGACATTCAGGATATTAGTTACAACTCTTAGTTATATGTAAGAAACTCAATTTCAACTAGCTAAGGAAAGAAGGAAATTTTTGGCTTATCTGACGGTGAGGTCCAGATGATCCCAAGTGTATAGGGCTGATGTAGGGTCTCCCATGATGTCCCTCAGGCTCTCCATGTCTCTCCCTCTGTTCCTTGTAAGGCTCACTCCAGGAGCATAATGATTGCTTGAAGCAACCTGAGATCCAAATTCTAGAAGCTTAGTTTAGCAGAAAAAATACCAGGAAGGGTGGCTACTTACAAAATGGTGGCAGAAGAGCTCTGTGGAAATGCTCCCCAGCAAGATAGTTATAACTCATGAAAATCATTTTTTTAAGCATTTTATTTACTCATTAGTCATTTAAGAGAGAGAGAACACGAGTGGGAGGAGGAAGTGGGAGAGGGAGTGGGATGGGGAAAGAATCTCAGGCAGACCTCACACTGAGCATGTACCTGACACGGGGCTTGATCTCATGGTCCTGAGATCATGACTTGAGCAGAAACCAAGAGTCAAACACCTAACCAACTGAGCCACCCAGGAAACCCTGGTGAAAATTATTTTTAAAACAATTATCTAGACTCTTTGGACATTGTGCTAAGGGCCTAAGCAAATGAGGAAACAGATTATTCAAGAAAATGTAACCAAGTCTAAGCTTGTTCTACTCACTGCGCGACAAGTCTAGAGGCAAGATGTTGGGATAAGGAAAGTGACTTTATCTGGAAAGCCAGCAAACCAAGGAGATACAGACTATTATCCTAAACAACCTTCTCCCCTTAGCATGAAATTCAAGCTTCTTTTATGTTAGCAAAGCAGGGGAAGCAAACCCCAGGGGGGTGGAGTCAGAAACTAACTGTTGCCTGTAGTTATCTGAGGAAGGTCATAAAACTTGTTTGTCCTTGGTCAGTTGATCTTTGTGTGCAGGAATCTGATCATGTCATTCCTATAGATGTTAAGCGTAGCATAGTCATTTCTGTATGTGCTTCCTTATCTCCTTGGGTGAGGTAGGTTTTGGGTAGAAAGCAGTTTTTGCAAATATTAGCTGTAATATGAAATACTAGCAGATCATGACCTAAGCAAAATCTCTTCGATGATTAACATGCTTGCGTACATGCAGGGCTAAAGCAGAAGTGTCTAAGCTGTAGGTCACAGGAGCAAGGGAAATAGAAGCAACGTGGAGTCAAACATGCTGGTTTTTTTTTCCCCCTGATTCACTAAAACTTGGTAAGAAAGAGGGAGAATCTATTATGTGTTAATAAAAATAATTTTGAAAAATAAATAAATAAATAAAAAGAGGGAAAATCTGTGACATTTGAACCACAACTTACTCCCTTCTTCTCCCCTTGCCACTCAGCATGATGGAAAGTCATCTCCAGACAATTCAGTCAAGAATGCAGGGATCCTTTTCTCCCCAACTCCCAGTTGAGGGATATGGTATTGCCTTAGGAGGGCTAGGTCGTCAGCAGTTCTCATCTCTGTATCACAGAGTTTAAGTTCCAGGCAAATGTGGCCAATGTTCTGCAGCTTCCATAATTAAGAGGAAGATGGTAGCTTCATGAGACCAAGATACTAAAACACAGGCTGATTCCTTTATCAAGGAGAACCAGGGAAAGAGACAGATCAAAAAGCACCTTCGTGGTGGCAGAACAATGTTCAAAGACTGGCCTTAAGAATTAATCCTGCAAATGAGCCTAAATTTAATTGTAGTAGGTGGAGAAGCAATTTGTGCCTCAAAAACAATAGAGCAATCAGCTGGCAATTCATGGAGGCTAATAGCTGGGTGTAATACCAACAGCAACAGACAGTTTAACAGAAAGATTGGAGAAAGTGTCAGTCAAAGAGAGGTGATAAAACCACTGTCATTTCAGGGTGACTGTGTGCATGCAGTGGGTGAAATGGACCTCACTAAAATAGTCCAGACAAGATGCTGAACAAATACTTGAGCAAACAACATCAATAAGCCCTGTAGGCTGGAGTTGCTAAAATATATGACCTAACATATCCTAGGCTATATTATCATGCTATCATTTATTAACATGCTAAATATATGATCCAGATTTTTCATCAAAAAAGTATGAGGCATTCAGAGAAACAGGAAAATGTGACTCATTCATGGGGAAAAAATGCAAGCGATAGAAGATGCCTGTGATAGGACCCAGATGTCAGAGTTAGTAAAAAAATATTTCATCCTTTGCTGGGGTCTTATCCCTGGGGGACAGAGTACAGCACTGGGGTCTGCTGGCATAGGCTCAGGACCTGTGGGCACTGGCCTGGTCCCTGAAGGTCTGACGAGGAGGGTGGTTATAACACCACTGCACAGGCCCCAGCCCTCCCCAGCTGTCAGTAATTAAAAGCAATCTAACACACACAAACACACACACACACACACACAAAAAAAAAAAAATAGAAAAAAACTTCAAAGCAGCCACTATAAATATGTTCAAGCAACAAGAGGAAGCCATGCTTGAAGAAGTAAATTAATTAAGGAGGCCTCATGATGTGGTGAGCACTAGGTGTTATATGCAACTGATGAATTATTGAACACTACATCTGAAACTAATGATGTACTATATGTTGGCTAATTGAATTTAAATTTAAAAAGTAAAGTAAGATATGATGACAGTGTTTCATGAGACTAAGAATATCAACAAAGAGATGAAAATTATTTTTAAAAAGAGTTAATTGGAAATTCTAGAATTAGAAGATACAGTGATTGAAGTGAAAAATAATTAAAGGACCTCACAGCTGATTTGAAATTAAAGTAGAAAGAATTGGTAAGTTTGAAGATAATAAAGTTCACTCAATCCAAGGAATAGGGAAAAATAATGAATAAAATTGAACAGAGACTGAGAGAAATATGCAACACATCAGGCACACCAGCATATGCATGATGGGAGTGCCAGGAGAGCAGAGAGAGAAAGGAATAGAAAAAAGCTATTTGAAGAAATAATTGTTGAAAACTCGCAAATTTGATGAAAAACAATGTATACATCAAAGTTCAAAGAATTCTAAGATAAACTCAAAGAGATCCACATGGAGATAAATCATAATAAAAAAAATCCTGAAAGGCAGAGATAAAGTCTTAAAAGCAGAAATAGAAAAACAACTTGTTACATACAAAGGAACTTCATTAAGATTAACAGCAAATTTCTCATCAGATACTGTGGAGGGCAGAAGGCCATGGGATGACATATTTGAAGTGCCAAAAGGTGGGGGGAAACTGTCTACCTAAAATCTTACATCTAGCAAAATTATTTTATTTTTATTTTTTAAAGATTTTTATTTATTTATTTGTTTGACAGAGAGAGAAAGAAAGAGCACAAGTAGGCAGGGCAATAGGCAGGAGAGAAGCAGGTTCCCCACTGAACAGGGAGCCTGATGCAGGACTCGATCCCAGGACCCTGAGATCATGACCTGAGCCAAAGGCAGACGCTTAAGCGACTGAGCCACCCAGGTGCCTTATAGCCAAACTATTTTAAAAATGAAGGTGGAATAGGCAGTGCACCCAGCAGTCCTGCAGATCTGTATCTTGCTTCAACGATGTTTGGATGGAACAGACCCAGGGTTGCCCCTTCACGCTCTGACCACCCTGCAACCTTTTTTCTGGTCACAATCTTTAGAGCCATCTTTTCTGCCACCCTTTGCACCTGGGACCAGCCAATACCCTATTTTGAGCTTCTCTCCTTATTACCAATGAACTGTGAGCTCCCAGGTTTGTCAGAATTATTCTACAGAGGTGGAGGCTGCTGTCAGCTGCCTGGTCAGCTTGCATCTGCTGGCCTTCTACACCAGTCTCTCTCTGGGCCTCTATTTCCACTGTGAAGACATGGCTCTGGAGGACGTGGGCCCCTTCTTCCACAAGTTGGCTAAGGAGAGGTGAGGGCACTGAGCATCTCTTAAAAATGAAAAACCAGTGTGGCAGCTGTGCCCTCTTCCCAGACACGCAGAATCCATCCCAAGATGGCTTCTGGTTCTAGAGAAGAACCTGAACCAGGCCCTTTTGGATCTTCATGCCCTGGGTTCTGCCCAGGCAGACCCCCACCTCTGTGACTTCCTGGAGAACCACTTCCTAGTTGAGGAGGTGAAACTCATCAAGAAGATGGACAATCACCTGCCTAAAGTCCATAGGCTGGTTCGCCCTCACGCTGTGCTGGACAAGGCATCCTATTCAAAAGACTCACCATCAAGCATGGCTAAGAGCCCTCTGAATCCAGCAGCCTTTGAGGGGCCCCTCTGGCATTGCCTTGGTGCTGGGCTTGTGCCTGGGCCTCTTCCTGCAATGACTAGGCAGCTTTTTAACCACCCAGGACCCCTCTCCAAAGCCATGGATGAAATGGATGCAATAAAGCTTTTTTGCAGGGGAAAAAATAAAGGTGAAATTGAGTCATTCCTGATAAAGAAAACTGAGATAATTTGTTGCTAGCACAAATGGCTTACAAGCAATACTAAGGAATTCTTTAGGCTGAAAGGAAATGACTCCAGACAGTAATTCAAAATCACATTTTTAAAATAATTTTTTAAATTTTTTTTATAAACACATAATGTATTATTAGCCCCAGGGGTACAGGTCTGTGAATCGCCAGGTTTACACACTTCACAGCACTCACCATAGCACATACCCTCCCCAATGTCCATAACCCCACCAACCTCTAAAATCACATTTTAAAAAAGAGCACAAGGGGCGCCTGGGTGGCCCAGTGGGTTAAGCCTCTGCCTTCGGTTTATGGATCCTGGGATCAAGCCCCACATCGGGCTTTCTGCTCAGCAGGGAGTCTGCTTCCCCCTCTCTCTCTGCCTGGCTCTCTGCCTACTTGTGATTACTCTCTCTCTGTCAAAGAAATAAATAAAATCTTTTTTAAATTTTTTATAAAGAGCTTAAGTAAAGGCAATTTTATGGAAAACATTATAATGAATATTTCTTTTTTTAATTTCATTTTATTGTTTAAGATTTTATTATCTATTTATTATTTATTTATTTAGAGAGCACAAGCAGGGGGAGGGGCAGAGAGAGAGGAACAGAGAGTATCTCAAGCAGACTCAGCGCTGAGCACAGAACCTAACATGGGGCTTGATCTCATGACCCTGAGATCATAACCTGAGCCAAAATCAAGAATCAGACACTCAACTGACTGAGCTCCTCAGGCACCCCTTCAGATTTTATTTTTAAGTAACCTCTACACCCAGTGTGGGGCTTGAACTCTCAACCCTGAGATCAGGAGTCACATACCCTACCATTGAGCCAGCCAGGCACCCCATGATGAATATTTCTTATCCTTTACTCTCTTAGTTGATTTTAAAAACAATTATATAAGACAATATGTATATAACTGTATTGTTGGGACTGTAACATAGAAATGTAATATATTTAAGATATATATAATAGCACAAAGGAAGTTGGAGTAGAGGAAAGTTGTGTGAGATAAGACAATGATACCAGATAGTAACTCAAATCCACAGGAACAAATAAAGAAAATCAGAAGTGACTGAAGAAGGTTAATATAACAAACTCCATAAATATATCCTGCTCTCCTTCCTCTTTCATCTTCTTTAAAACACCAACAATTACATGAAGCAGAAATTATAACAATATATTTTGGGGTTTATAGCATGTATAGCTGTAATATGTACAACAATGACATCAAAAAATGGAGACAAGAGAATAGAGCTAAATAGGACTAACATTTGTATAACTCATTGGAATTAAGTTAATATAAATCTGAAGGTTTTTTTTGACAAGACATATATGGTAAGCCCAGGAGTAACCACTGAGGAAAAATATGGTAAAAACAAATCACTGAATTAAAATGCTATGTTAGAAAATATCCACTCAGTGCAAAAGAAAACAGTGAAGGAAGAACAAAAAAACAAAAAAGACATGAGACATATTGAAAACAGAAAGGAAAATGACAGACATAAATTCAACTATATCAGTAACATTGAATAAGAATGGATAAAACAATCAAAAGGCAAAAATTGCCAGAAATAGTTGATAGAAAAATAAAATCCCAAATATGTGCTATCTAAAGGAGATATTCCTTAGGTTCCTGATATACAAACAGGTTGGAAGCAAAAAGATGGAAAAAGATGTCACCCAAACAGCAACCACAAGAAAACTGGAGTGATTATACTAATATCAGACAAAATAGAACTGAAAAAATTATTAGAGAAAAACAAGCACATTAAATGCTAAAAATGTTAATCCATCAAGAAAATAAAACAATTATAAATATATATGCACCTAACAAACAGAGCCCCCAAGTACATGAAGCCCAAACTGACAGAATTGGAGGAAGAAATAAGCAATCCACCAATATTAATGGGAGAGTTTAATGTACCACATTAAATAATGGGTTAAACAATAGATGGATCATCAACAAGGAAATAGACTTGAACAACAGTTTAAACCAACTGGATCAAGAGACATCCATAGAACGCTCCACCCAACACCAGTGGAACACACATTCTTTTGAGTGCATATGGAACATTCCTGGGATAGACCATATGTTAGGCCATAAAACAAGCCTCAGTGAATTTGAAAGGATTGAAGTCATGCAAAGTATGTTCTCTGACCACAGTGGAATGAAATTAGAAGTCAATAACAGAAAGAAATTTGGGCAGCTCACAGATAAGTGGAAATTAAACAACACACTCCTAGATAACCAGTAGGTCAAAGAAGAAATTACAGAAGACATTAGAAAATATTTTGAAATATGGGGTACATGGATGGTTGGTTGTGTATCCGACTCTTGATTTCAGCTCAGGTCTTGATCTCAGGGTCAGGCGTTCAATCCCTATGTTGGGCTCCATGCTGACAGTGGACCTACTTATTTTTTTTAAAGATTTTATTTATTTATTATTAGAGAGAGAGAGAACACAAGCAGGGGGGAGCAGGAGAGGGAGAAGCAGGGTCCCTGCTGAGCAGGGAACCCGAGGCAGGACTCGATCCCAGGACCCTGGGATCATAACCTGAGCTGAAGGCAGACTCTTAACGACTGAGCCACCAGGTGCCCCTGGAGTGGACTTATTTAAAAACAAACAAAACCAGGAAAATACTTTAAGATAAGTGAAAATGAAAATATATATACCAAAACTTATGAGAGCAGTTAAAGCAGTACTTACATTGAAATTTATAGTTGTAAACTGCTACCTTACAAATGAGGAAAGATTCTAAATCAGTAATTTAACTTTCTGCCTGAGATACTTTAAAAAGAAGAACAAACTAAATAGAAGAAAGAACAAGAAAGGAAATAGTAAAGATTAGAGTAAAAAAATAAGGGAGTAGAGAATAGAAAAAGAATAGAGGATAATTACAGACTTGAAAGTTGATTATTTGAAAATACCAACAAAATTGACAGGGACACCTGGGTGGCTCAGTTGATTAGGCATCTGCCTTCGGCTCAGGTCATGATCTCAGAGTTCTGCGATAGAGCCTCAAGTTGGGGTCCCTGCTCAGTGAGAAGCCTGCTTCTCCCTCTCCCTCTGTCCCTCCCCTCACTCATACTCTCTCTTGCAAATAAATAAATAAAATCTTTTTTTCAAAAGAATTGACAAACCTCTAGCTAGACTGAGCAAGAGAGAAAAGACTCAAATTACTAGAGTCAGAAATGAAAGAGGGAAGACAAATACTAACATTAGTGATATAAAAAGAATTGTAAAGCAATACTGTAAATAACTGAATGACAATTAGAGGAAATGGACAACTTTGAATTAGTAATTTTCTTTTAACCCATGAAGAAAAGTTCAGGACTAGATGGCTTCATTGGTGAGTTTTACTAAACATTTAAAGAATTAGTACCAGTTCTTTTCAATCTCTTAAGCAAGCAAACAAACAAACAAACAGAGGGGTGCCTGAGTGGCTCATTCAGTCAAGCACCTGACTCTTAATTTCAGCTCAAGTCATGATCTCAAGGTCATGAGATGAGACGCTCTGTCAGCCTCTGCATTAGGCGCGGAGTCTGCTTAAGTTTCTCTCTTTCCCCCCTCCCACTGCCCATCCCCCTGACTCTCCCTCCCTCTCTTACAAACTAATTAATAAAAAAGAAAAGAAGTAAATATTTATGAATTATTATATTAGGCCACATATTAACCTGTTAACAAAACCATATAGTGACATCACAAGAAAAGAAAACTACAGAGCAATTACTCATGAATGTAGATGGAAAAATCCTCAACAAATATATATATATATATCCTCTACTATATATATCCTCTACTGTATAGAATCCAGAAACTCAGAATAAGATTTTACACCATTACCAAGTGGAATTTTTTGCAGGAACACAAAGTTGGTTTAGCCTGTTAAAATCAATTAATGTAATGTAACATGTAAACAGATTAAAGATGTCATGAAAATCTCAATAGATGCAGAAACAAATTTGACAAAATTAAATACACTTTCGTGATAAAAACTTTCAACCCTAGGAATAGAAGAGAACTCTCTCAACCTGATGAAGGGCATCTATAAAAACCTTACAATTGGCATTGTATTTAGAGGTAAAAGACTGAACACTTTACCTCTAAGATCAGAAAAATAGTTATATGCTCTCAAAATTTCTGTTCATCATTGCATTGGAAGTTCTAGTCAGGGCATTCAGGGAAGAAAACAGAATAGAATGAACTCTGATTTGAAAGAAAGAAGTAAAACTATCTCTGTTTTCAAATGACATCATTATCATACATAGAAAGTCCTAGGGAATCCATTCTAAAAATGAGGAAAACTAATAAAATTTAGTAAGGTTGCAAGATAAAAAACCAAGACACAAAAACAATTTTATTTCTAAACACTTGCAATGAGCAATGCAGAAATAAAATTTAAAAAACAATTCCATTTATAATAACAAAAATAATAAATTTAACAAAATGAATACAAAAGTTGTACTCTGAAAATTATAAGAGTTGTTGAAAGAAATTAGAGTGCAATCAGTGGAAAGAAGGCTCATGTTCATAGGTCAAAAGACTCAATATTGTTAAGAAGGCTTTAGTCCCCAACATTGTCTGTATATTCAGTACAGCCTTTAGCAAAATCCCAGTTGGCTTCACTGCAGAAAGTGCCCAGCTTATCATAAAATCCATACGGAAATCCAAGGGACTATAACATAAATAAGCTTCTAGTCAGGCTAACTAAATAAAAGCAGAGAGGACACAAATTACTAATATTAGAAATGAAAGTTATTACAGATTCCTTTTGATGGGCATTAAAAGTATAATTTTAAAAAGTACTAACATCTCCATGATCACAAATGGTAAGTTAAATGAAAGGGATTGGTTCCTTGAAAGACACAAACTGTCAAAAGTCCCACAAAAAAAATAGATGACCTGAACAGGCTTATGTCTATTAAAGAAGCTGAAGCAGGGATACCTGGGTAGCTCATTGACTTGAGTGTCTAACTCTTGGTTTCATCTCAGGTCATGATCTCATGTGTTCTGGGATTGGGCCTTCGTTGGGGCGTCTGCTTGAAGATTCTCTCCCTCTGCCTGTCCCCCACATGTGCATGCATTCTCTCTGTCTCTGAAATAAATAAATCTTTAAAAAAATTTTTAAAATTGAATTAATAATTAATTACCTTACAAACAAAAAACACCAGGGCCAGACAGGTTGGTGAATTCTGTCAAGCATTTAAGGATGAAGTTAAACCAATTCTCTATTATCTCTTCAAGAGGATAGAAGAAGAGGGAATACTTCCTAGCTTATTCTGTGAGGCCATCATTCCTCTAATGCAAAATCAGACAGACATACTAAGAAAAGAAAGCTACAGACTAGTAGCTCTTATTAACATAGATGTAAAAATACTCAACAAAATATTAGCAAATCAAATTTTAAAAGGCATACAAAGAATTATACACCATGACCAAGTGGGATTTATCCTAGGTATGCAAGACTGGTTTGGCATTAAAAAGTCAATTGGTGAAGTTCACCACACCATCAGGTTAAAAGGAAAATCATGTAATCTTATCAATGGTGCAGAAAAAAAATGGACAATATCCAACATTTTTTCATGATAAAAAAATTTGTCAGTAAACTAGGAATTAAAGGGAACATTATCAACTTGATAAAAACTGCAAAAACCCCTACAGCTAATATCATACTAAATGGATCTTTAGGGGTGCCTGGGTGGTTCAGTGGGTTAAAGCCGCTGCCTTCAGCTTGGGTCATGATCGCAGGGTCGTGGGATCGAGCCCCGCATCGGGCTCTCTGCTCTGCAGACAGCCTGCTTCCTCCTCTCTCTCTCTCTGCCTCTCTGCCTACTTGTGATCTCTGTCTATCAAATAAATAAATAAATAAAATCTTTTAAAAAAATGGATCTTTAAAAGTAAGCTTTAGGACCTTAATAGGATAGGAATATTCAATATTGTTAAGATACCATTCTTTCCCAAACTGATTTATAGATTCAACTCAATTCCAATCAAAATCCCACCAAGTTATCTTACGGATAACAACAAACTGATTTTAAAGTTCATATGGGCAGGCAAAAGACTCAGAATAGCCAACATAATATTGAAGGAAAAGAACGAAGTTGGGTGATTCATGCTCCCCAGCTTCAAGACTTACTGTAAAGCTATAGTGATCAAAGTGGAGTGGTATAGGCAAACGAATAGACAAATAATCAGTGGAACAGAATAGAAAGCTTACAAATAGACCCCCATAAATATAGTCAACTGATCTTTGACAAAGGTGTAATATGGTAGAACAAAGATAGTCTCTTCAACAAATGGTGCTAGAACAACTGGATATCCATAAACAAAATTATAAATATAGATGCAAACCTTATACAGTTCACAAAAGTAATGGATCAGATATTAAAATATAAAATGCAAAACTATAAAATTCCTGGAAGATGACATAAGAGAAAACCTAGATAGCCTTGGGTATGGTGATGGCTTTTTAGATATAACACCAAAGACATGATCCATGAAAGAAATAATTGACAAGATGAACTTCATTAAATTTTGAAACTTCTGTTCTCTAAAAGACAATATCAAGAGAATAGGAATGCAAGCTATAAACTGGAAGAAAATATTTGCAAAAGACATTTCTGATAAAGGACTGTTACCCAAAATATGCAAAGAACTCTTAAAACTCAACAGTAAGAGATAACCAACCTGATTTAAAAATGGACCAAAACCCCTAATCAAGGAATTATACAGTTGGCAAATAAGCACATAAAGAGGCTCTATATCATATATCATCAATGCAAATTAAAACAATAATGAGATTCCACTACACTGACAACACCAAATGCTGATGAGGATGTGGACCAGCAGGAACTCTCATGCTTTGCTGATGGGAATGCAAAATGGTACAGCCAGTTTGGGAGATAGTTTGGTGGTTTCTTACAAAATGAAACACACCCTTACCATGGGACCCAGAGGTTGCACTTTTTGGTATTTACCCAAAGTAGCTGAAAAATTTTGTCCACATAATAACCTCTGCTTGAATGTTTGTAGCACTTTTATTCACAGTTGTGAAAACTTGGAAGCAACCAAGATGTCCCATAGCAGGGGAGTGGATAATGAAACTTTGGCACATCTAGATAATGGGATGTTAGTGCTGAAAAAGAATCAAGCTGTTAAGTTATGAAAAGTCATGGAGGAAACTTAAATGCATATTACTAAGTGAAAGAACCCAATATGAGAAAGCTACACACTGTATGATTCCAATTATATGACATTCTGGAAAAGGCAAAGCTATGGAGCAATAAAAGTGTTTGCCTGGTTGAAGGACAGCCTGGGTAAAGGATGAACAGGCAGTCCACCAAGGATTTTAAGGGTAGTGATAGTACTATATATGATATTATGATGCATATATATATGTAATTGTACATTGGTCCAAACCCATAGAACGTAAAACATCAAAGTGAACCCTAATGTACAGTATGGACTTTGGGTGATTATGATGTGTTAATGTAGGTTCATCCTTGCTAAGAAATATACCATTCCGGTAAGTAATGTTGATAATAGGGGAAACTATGCATGTGTAGAGACGAGGTATAGGAGAAATCTCTGTACCTTCTCTTAATTTTGTTGTATACCTAAAGCTGCTTTTTTTTTTAAGATTTTATTTATTTATTTGACAGAGAGAGATCACAAGCAGGCAGAGAGGCAGGCACAGAGAGAGAGGAGGAAGCAGGCTCCCTGCCAAGCAGAGAGCCCAATGCGGAACTCAATCCCAGGACCCTGAGATCATGACCTGAGCCGAAGGCAGAGGCTTAACCCACTGAGCCACCCAGGCGCCCCTAAAGCTGCTTTTAAAAAATAATCTTTATTAGAAAGAAAGAGAGAGAGAAAGGGAGAAAAAGAGGAGAGGAGGGAGGGAGGAAGCAGTCTGGAGGGGGGAAGAAAGGAAAGTATGGGATGGAAGGGAGGAGGGAAAAAGAAAAGAAAAAAGGAAAGAGGAGGGGAGGGAGATTGATTCAAGGGACCCAGAATATTCAAAACAATCTTGGGAGAGGTGGACAAGGTTGGAAGGCTCTAATTTTCTGATTTCAAAATTTACTACAAAGGTACAGTAACCAAGCCAATGCAGTACTGGCATAAGGATAGACATATAGACCAATGGAAGAGAATTGAGTCCAGAAAACAAACCTCATAGTTACAGAGTAATTCAATGGGGAAAGTAATTCAACGAAGAATGCCAAGAAAAGTGGTTATCCACATGCAAGAGAATGAAATTGTATTCCTTACCCCAAACCAAATTCAAAAATTAATTGAAATGATCAAAGACCTAAATATAAGAGCTAAAAATGTAAAGGTCTTAGAAGAAAACATAGGAGTAAATCTTCACAATCTTCTATTAGACAGTGTTTTTCTGTTTTGTTTTTGTTTTTTAGATATGATACTAAAAACACAAGCAACAAAAGAAAAACTGGGTAATTTGGACTACATCTAAATTGAAAACGTTTGTGCTTCAAATAATACCATCAGGAAAGTATGCAGACATCCACAGAATGGGAGAAAATATTTGCATATCACATATCCGTTAAGGGACTTGTATCTAGAATGTATAAATAATTCTTATAACTCAATAATAAAAAGATAAATAGCCCAATTAAAAATGGGCAAAGGATCTGAATAGATGTGTCTCCAAAGAAGATATGAAAAGGGGAAATATACATATGAAAAGATGCTCAACATCGTTAGTCATCAGGGGAATGAAATCAAAACCACATGGAGATGCCACTTCACACCATGAGGATGGCTGAAATCAAAAAGACATTATAGCAAATGTTGGCAAGGATGTGGACAAACTGGAGCCCCTGTGCACTGCTAGTGAGAGTGTAGACTGGTGCAGCTGCTTTGGAAAACGGTCTGCCATTTCTCCCTAGAGTTATCAGATGACTCAACGACTCCACTTCTAGATGATGGAGAGAAATGAAAACACATGTACACAAATATTCATAGCAGCATTATTTTTAAGAGCTAAAAGATGGATATAGCCCAAATATCCATCGACTGTTGACTAAAATGTAGTCTGTGCATGAAATGGAATTGTACTTTGCAGTAAATAAAGAAGAAGTACATATTACAGGATGGGTGTGCTCTGAAAATGTGCTAAGTGAAAGGAGCCATCCAAAAACATCACATATGCTATGATTCCACTTATATGAAATGTCCTGGATAGGCAAACCTATTTATAGAGATAGAAAGTAGATTAGTGCTTGCCTAGGGCTAATCAGGTTGGGGAGAATAGGGACTGACTGCTAATGTGTCCAGAATTTCTTTCTGAGGTGCTGAAAATGCTCTAAAATTAGTTTGTGATGATGTTGCACAGCTCTGTGATATACTAAAAACCATTGAATCATTCACTTTAAATGGATGAATTTATGGATGGATGAATGGATGAATTGATATGTAAATTAGATTTCAGTAAAGCTGTTAGAACAGAAAACAAAAGCGTGGTACTTAATAACTGTCATAAAAATCTGGCAGTTTATGGTGATTGGCTCTGCACCGCTCGTGTGCTCATCCCTGAATAATTGTTATAGCCGGAAAGATAAGGTACTCTGAGTATCCCAAGTTAAATCACATTCTCATCCATGGGCAAGAGGGGTCCCCAGCATCTGAACCTCAGAGATTTGGTTTTTTCATAGGAAAGAGGGTTGCTCTTGTCAGAAGATGAAGGAAGATATGCTAGAGAGGACAGACAGTAGATAACTATCTGACTTAAGAATGCATAGTTCTGGGGCACCTGGGTGGCTCAGTGGGTTAAAGCCTCTGCCTTCGGCTCAGGTCATGATCCCAGGGTCCTGGTATGGAGCCCCACATCGGGCTCTCTGCTCAGCTCTCTGCCTGCCTCTCTGCCTACTTGTGATCTCTGTCTGTCAAATAAATAAATAAAATCTTTTTAAAAATTTTTAAAAAAAGAATGCATAGTTCTGGGGCACTTGTGTGGCTCAGTCATTTGAGCAGCTCTTGATTGTGGGTCCAGTTGTGATGGGATCGAGACCCAGGCCATGCTCGGTACTGGGTTCTGTACTCAGTGTGGAGTCCATGTGGGGTTCTCTCCCTCCCTGCCCACCACCCACCCACCCCTCTGCAGCACTCTCTCTCTCAAATAAATAAGTAAAATCTTAAAAGAAAAAAAGAATAGCTAGTTCTATAACACTTTTTCCTTCAGAAGATTATTTTTACTTTGTTAAGATGAGGAATACACACACCCACACACGCACACGCACAGAAATAGCAGGGCCTGTAAGAAACTTAATAGCCACAGTACTAGGAAGCATTTAATGGAGTTAGGAATTAATTTGAAATATACAGACAGCGTGATATGGTTGTTAAGACCACAGACTGTGGGTGTGCCTATTTGGCTTAGTCAGTTGAGTGACTCTTGGTTTCAGCCCAGGTCATGATCTCAGAGATGAGATCAAGCCCCTCATTGCACTGAGCGTGCAGCCTGCTTAAGATTCTCTCTCTCTTCCTCTGCCCCTTCCCTCCCCTGCTCATACTTGCTTGCTCTCTCAAAACAAACAAACAAACAACAACAACAAAAAACAAAACCCACAGACTCTAAAACAGCCCAAATATGTTCAGATCTTAATTCGTGCTTCTACCACTTACCACTTTGTAACCTGCGGAACTTTTATTTGCCTTAATTTATTCATCTGTAAAATGGGAATAAGAATATTACCAATTGACAACAATAGTGTTGTGAAAATTTAAATTAGCAAATATATTTAACACCCTTAAGAACTGTGCCTGGCGGGGTGCCTGGGTGGCTCAGTTGGTTAAGTGGCTGCCTTGGGCTCAGGTCATGATCCCAGCATCCTGGGATCGAGTCCCACATCAGGCTCCTTGCTCGGCAGGGAGCCTGCTTCTCCCTCTGCCTCTCTGTCTGCCTGTGCTCTCTCTCTCTCTAACAAATAAATAAATAAAATCTAAAAAAAAAAAAAAAAAGAACTGTGCCTGGCACATAGTAAGTGTGAGTTGCTATTTTTATTATACTTGCTGTTATTATGAGGACTGATATGTGGCATGAAACTACTGAGATTATTAACTTTTTTCCCAAAAGGACCTTATCTTGGCTAATAGTAAGAACAGTTTTTTTTATTTTGGTCTAGTTGGCCAAGACATAACCAATACAGGACAATTACAACATGTACCAGCAGAGAACACTACTATTAAAATATCAGACACGTTGTAGTTAATTGTCTTTTTGTCCCCAACATGATTACCATCCTAGTAGTTCTGGAATCACCATGTTTGTTATGAAGCACAGTATAGGAATCAACATTAATATTTGTTGATTACCTATTGTGACATAATTCTTTGGTTGCAAGCAATCATAATTTACTCAGGCTGAGTTTATCAGAAGATTTGATTGAAAGGATGTTAGGGGCTCTGAGAATAGGAGAGAAGTTTAGTCACCTAGGCTTGGGTTTGATTAGAGATGACAAGCAAAACATTTGCATTGAAATTCATTCTTTCCTAAAACTATACTTAAATTCATAATTTATTTTTTAAAGAGCATAAACCTTCTACTCAAAGACAAAAGAACAGGAGAGGAGGCAATTAAGGTTCAAAATATATTTTGAATGGTAGTAACCAACTTAGCTCCTTTGAGGCATCTGTATCTTTAACAAGCAGTGAGGAAAGCCCAGAAGTAATTGAGTTACATGATACAACCCACAAAAGGCCAGTGATTTGGTGGCACCAGCTATGTCTAGAAGTAGCAGTAAAGATGAACCTAAAATCATGGGGTTTGGTTCAATTGTCTTTAAGGAGCAGTTAGACTCCCAAATTGTATGTTTATTCCATGTAACTAGGAATCTGTTTCACTCCTACCCTGGGCAAAAGATTGGAGGTTTTGTTTCCAGAGAAGGTAAAACAGAATATCTCTGGACTAGGGAAATCAAGGCACAACTGAGGGCATCGTGTTGAAACATGAGATTCAATCAAAAACTTAAATATGGGGCAGTGGCGTGGTTCAGCCGGTTGGTTGTCCAATCCTTGATTTCTACTCAGACCATGATCTTGGGGTTGTGTGATCGGGTCCCATGTCAGGCTCCGTGCTCACTGTGGCATCTGCTTGACATTCTCTCTACATCTTCCTTTGCCCCTTCCCCAACTCACATGCATGCTCTCTCTAAGATGAATAAATAAATCTTTAAAAAAAAAAACTTACATATGAATGTTAAGACTCCAGACACTTTACTCATACATAGTTCCCAGAACCTTGCAAGAAAAATTATGCCTTTTAGGCCGGGATTTGAAAGAAACATCTGTGGGAATTTAAGGACACTGATATCAGGGGATTCCCTGTCAAGGCGACACAGCCAGTACTTGCTACACTGAAGCACACAGCTGACAAGTCTCCTCTACATGCTTTCAAGTGACTCTTAAATACTAATGGAAATCCAGAAATCACTAGACATTTGAAGAAGCCCTCTAAAAGGAAAGACCGAGGTCAAAACAAGCAAAGAGAAAACATGCACTTAGAGCAAATAATCTATGCAAGATAAATACAACTTCTAAAGAAATTGTCATTAGTATCCTCAGAGAAATAAAAGAAGATATTACATGGAGAAGCATAGGATTCTACAAAAAAGAAAAAGAAAAAAGAAACGTTTAAAGACTAAAACCAAAATCTTTATAATTTAAAATGTGGTAGCAGAAATGAGCAACTTGGGGTGCCTGGGTGGCTCAGTGGGTTAAGCCTCTGTCTTCAGCTCAGGTCATCACGGTCCCACATCGGGCTCTCTGCTTGGCAGGGAGCCTGCTTCTCCCTCTCTCTCTGCCTGCCTCTCTGCCTGTTTGTGATCTCTCTCTCTCTGTCAAATAAATAAATAAAATCTTTTTTTAAAAATGAGCAACTCAATTGAAAAACTACAGAAAAAGTTGAGGAAATTGTTTGGAGTAGTAAACAATAAAAACCAATAAGATGGGGAGTAGAGAAACGAATAGACAGAGGACAGATTCAACATCTGAACAACAGTAATTCTGGAAAGAGAGAATAGAACATAAAGGGTTGGAATCAGCCTTGAAATTAATTCAAGAAAATTTCTAAGAACAAGAAGATACAGATTTCCAGATTGAGGGAACCCATCAAGAGACTATCACATTTTAAAAAAAGAAGAAGAAGAAGAAGACAGCATCAGGTAAATTGGCTTCAACTTTCAGGGTTCCAGACCAAGAAGAAGAAGAAGAAGAAGAAGACAGCATCAGGTAAATTGGCTTCAACTTTCAGGGTTCCAGACCAAGATGGCAATGTAGGAACCTCATGCACTTACCTCCTCTCGTGGACTGAATCTACCCCGACACATGGAACAATTCCCTCTGAAAGAAATTTAGAAACTCGCTGAATGATTCCTACATATTTGGCAGGCAAGAAAATACCTATACCACCTATATCAAAATGGGTCTTAGTACACCGTCAACTAGTGGGAACCACTAAGAACAAAGAAGATGGCTTGAATCATCACAAAGGTTTGAGGGACAGCTTAGTTTGAGGTTGACTGAAAAGCTTCATCTCCTCTACAGGACCACTCTGTCAAGACTGGGAGAGGTGGTACAGAAACCCACACAGAGGGGCACCTGGATGGCTCAGTGGGTTAAGCCTTGCCTTCGGCTCGGGTCATGATCTCAGGGTCCTGGGATCGAGCCCCACGTCCGGCTCTCTGCTAGGTGGGGAGCCTGCTTCCCTCTCTCTCTCTCTGCCTGCCTCTCTGCCTGTTTGTGATCTCTCTCTCTCTCTCTCTGTCAAATAAATAACTAAATAAATCTTTTTAAAAAGAAGAAGAAGAAGAAGAAAAGAAACCCACACAGAGAGTCAACGGAAATGAAGGAATAGAGGAATATGTTCCAAATAAAAAAAAAAAAAGGGATAAAACTCCAGAAACAGAACTTAATGAAATGGAGATAAGTGATTTACCTAATTAAAAAGATAACAGCAATAAAGATGCTCACCAAAGTCAGAGAACTATGCATTGACAAAGTCAGAATTTCAACAAAAAGAGGGAAAACACAAGAAAGTACTGAACAGAAATCACACAGCTGAAGAATACAACAACTGCCTGAACATTCAAGGTATTCAACAGCAATCTAGATCAAATGGAAGAAGGGACTTGAACTTTGAGAGCAATAGGGAGAAAAGATCAAATTAGGTGCCAGTTTGGCGGGGCAGGAGTGGGGGGCGGTGATTTCACATCCAAAGGATCAGAAATCAGAAGGGCTCCAGATTTCTCAACAGCAGTAGTGGAATTGGTAAAATATCAGATCAATGCCTTATACATCAGAGCATGATCATTTCCAACCTAGAATTCCACACCCAGACAAACTACAAATCAAACATATTGGTAGAATCAAGACATTTGCAGATGTGCACAATTTTAAGATATTTACTTCCTCTGAGTCTTCTCTCAGGGAGCTGCTGATACACTGCTCCACCAGAATGAAGGAGTGCATCAAGAAAGAGAAAGACGTGGGACCCTGGAAGCCAGGAATCCCACAAAAGAGACATAAAAGAAGTCTCAGGGCAAAGAAGGTGACAGCTGCACCGCAATCTGATGGAAGCCATTTAGGGAGCTGTGGAATAAACTTTGCTGCATATGTATAAAACCAAGCAAAATGTTAACCGCAAAAAAGATAAGTCTTAATGCCAGAGAAAATAGAATTGTACAGAAAGGTCAAGGATTGTGGTTCACTCCATGGCTTGATAAGAAATAGTGTTTAAATGGCCATGATAGGGGTGCCTGGGTGGCTCAGTGGGTTAAAGCCTCTGCCTTCAGCTCGGGTCATGATCCCAGGGTCCTGGAATCAAGCCCCACGTCAGGCTCTCTGCTCAGCGGGGAGCCTGCTTCCTCCTCTCTCTCTGCCTGCCTCTCTGCCTACTTGTGATCTGTCAAATAAATAAATAAATAATCTTTTAAAAAAATAAATAAATAAATGGCCATGATAGGGTGCCTGGGTGGCTCAGATGGTTAAGTGTCTGCCTTCGGCTCAGGTCATGGTCCTGGGGTCCTGAGATCAAGTCCCACATTGGGCTCCCTGCCCTGCGGGGAGCCTGCTTCTCCCTCTCCCTCTGCTGCTCCCCCTGCTTGTGCTCTTTCACTCTCTCTCTCTCTCTCAAATAAATAAATAAAATCTTAAAAAAAATAAATGGCCATGATAAGATAACATTGTATATTGATCCAATCAGTATTTTAATATGCTCTACTGGGGGATGAGATATATGTATTTGAGAAGCATGGTGGGGTTGGGAATTTGTGTTAAAGGGAGCCAAATTATATTCTAGAGTATAAATTCACCAGACAAGGCATGTGTGACATAAGAAATACATATTTGGGGGGTGCCTGGGTGGCTCAGTGGGTTAAAGCCTCTGATTTCAGCTCAGGTCATGATCCCAGGGTCCTGGGATTGAGCCCCACATCGGGATCTCTGCTCCGTGGAGAGCCTGCTTCCTCCTCTCTCTCCCAGCCTGCCTCTCTTGCCTACTTGTAATCACTGTCTGTCAAATAAATAAATAAAATCTTTTTAAAAAAAGAAATACATATTTGGGCTCTGCCTCTGGTTATTGATACACAACTCCTAAAACTCTTGTGATTTTTCTGAGTGATAAGGGTGCTAGGAATATATTTCGTTCTAGTATCGGGCCTTTGACCTTCTTCCTGACACAGCCCCTAAAAATCTTGTAATTTCCTGAGTAGTTGGGGTTTAGGAGCCCCTTATACAGAGCTTCTAAATCCCTTGGAATTCCCTAGGTGAGAGGAGTGGGTTTTGTTCCAGTGAAGTAATTCTTGGTGGGCTCCTGGATGGGGGCTGGTCATCAGAAAGATCAAGGCATGATTAGAAGCTTGGAACTTCCCACCCTACTCCCCAACCTCTAGGAAGGGAAGGTGGAGATTAGAGATTGAGTTAATAAACTATCGTATCCATGTGATGAAGCCTTCATAAAAATCTGTAAAGTATGGGGCTTGAGGAGATTCTAGATTGGCAAACACATATGTGTTCTGGGATGGTGGCATAGCCCATGATTTGTGAGAACGGAAGCTCCTGTTCTCAGGACCCCTCTGGACCTCACCCTTGTACCTCTTCAACTGTATCCTTTCCTATATCCTTTATAATAAATCCATAAAAGTGAGTGTTTTTGGAATTTTTTGAGCTGTTCTAGCAAATCATCTAGCCTGAGGAGTAGATCATGGGAACTTTCATGTACTTGTAGCCAAATTAGGCAGTTGTGTGGGTGAGAATGGAGTACTATGATTGGCATCTGAAGTGAGGGGCAGTCTTGGCAGACGGGGCCCTTCCCCTATGGGGTCTGCACCAACCCAGGTAGTTCATGTCGTAATTGAATCATAGGACACCCGGCCATTGTACAGATTGGAGAATTGACACATTTGGTCAATTCTCCAATTGTGCTATAGACTCAGGAAAAAGCTGTTACTAAAGCATATTATTTAGCAACATGAAGGTACAAATCCAAAAAAAGCAATTTAAAGAATTGGAATTGGTGGTTAGCTAGAAAGTAGGAAATGTGGTGGGAGACGTGGAAATTTGTCTCTCTGTTTACCTACCTACATTTAATTATTTACCAAGCCTTTGTTAACATCAATCCTCGTATTTCTCAAATTGTGGAAAATTACTTACTGGCAACTCTTTAAATTAATTCAGTGGATTATGATCAGATTTTGAAAAAAGTTAAAGTAGAATAGAATAATGAGTGTGCATTGCCTATAGTAAGGGCAAATGCCATTTTTGAAATTTCTGTTTCTGTTTTATATATTTACGTATGCTTATGCTAGAGTCGTGATGTAAATGCATTTCTTTCTTTCTTTTTTTTTAAAGATTTTATTTATTTATTTGATAGAGATCACAAGTAGTCAGAGAGGCAAGCAAGGAGAGAGGAGGTAGCAGGCTCCCCGCAGAGCAGAGAGCCCGATGCGGGGCTTGATCCCAGGACCCTGAGACCATGACCTGAGCTGAAGGCAGAGGCTTTAACCCACTGAGCCACCCAGGCGCCCCTGCATTTCTTTCTTTGAGGTGCCGTTGAAAATAGTTTGAGAAATGGGCTTAAGATACATCTTCGGAACATAGCCCTGAAAGAAGAATGTATGATATAGGTGGCCAAAGACCATATGCAGTGACATATGCTAGGCTCTTGAGGTTTAGGATTTCATTAACTCTTCACAACTCTAAGGAATGTACCGATTTTTATCCTTTCTGCAAATGAGGTGTCTGAAGTTAGCCCAGGTTTCTTCTATAGTATAATTATTCTGCTCTACTTCTTGCTTGAGTTTTCTCCTGTCCATTACCAAAACATGACCAACGTGTTCCAAAATGCCTCCTCCCCTGAGCCTTCCGTTCTTGCACTGTTAATGGGGACAACAGAAGTACACGTGTCTTTGCTTTGTTGTTTAATACGGCTGTTATATTTAAAATTGCTCCACCCCCTCCCTTTGCTTTTACCCTATCCTGTCTTTGAACTGAGAATACTACCTGATGTACTTCTTTGTTTCATTTTTTGACTTCTCCCACTAGCATGTGCCCCCAATCAGGAAAAAGATCTTTGGTCTCCAGCACCTAGAGTAGTGCATAGTACGCATTCACAAAAGGCACTCTGTAAAACTATTTAGATGGGTGGATGGGGGGGAAGGAAGGAACAAACAAATGAACGAAGGCAGGAAGGAAAGAAGCATGTACTTATAACCCGGGCTTGAGCAAGTGCCTTCATAGGCAATACAGAAGATTTGAAGCACTGCACTTTTAAGAGTGTCTAGACTTGCGCCCAGTAAATACTCAGTAAATGTCGGTTGGATTTGATCCTCAAATATAAGGAAAGGGAAAACATTCTTAGAAAACTTCCAATTCTTGTGAAGAGCCACAGTTCCTGGTGACCCAATGATCCTGTTTCCAGCAACTCCCTAGCAAAGGATGCATCCTCTGGGGAGGCACCATCTGACTAAAAACTAGCCTGTTCTAAACGACAGTTGCCATAGCCAACAGGATGTCTACAGTCAACAGGGAAAGATAGTGTGTACTTGCTGGCTGGGATTGCAACATCTGATAACAGGAGGAAGAAAGCCAAAAGGGATGGAAGCAGATGGAAGATCAGAGAGAGCCATTATCTCAGAATGCACCAGAGAAAGCAGATACCTTCAGTAACTTCAGTAACGCAAGGCCTGTGGAAAACGTCCTGCGTGCTGATACAACAATTGGCCACACAGCTGAGATGATGAAATCAAAGACCGAATACAAGTTTGATGAGCCAGAATTCTAGGAGAATCATTCTAAACAAAGGCATCATTGATTTGCCCAGCTCAGAGGCAGGCTGACTTTTGTCTGCATAGAGATCAAAGATTAAACTGATCAGAGGAATCTAGGTTGTTAATGGGGACCACGTGTGAATGTAGTCATGACGTTGGTACGTTCTGCTCTTCTCAAAAAAAAAAAAAACTTCACAAAAATGAGCCTGTCAGTTACATGTGATTCCACAAGAGGGCACAATAGAAGCAAAAATAAAAATTGATAGACTATTTGTCTCCTGTGCCACTCTGTTTTAAGCTGGTAATTTAAGGACCAATCTTAAAATCTCAAAACTTTTAAAATGATAGATCACTACTTAATAAAAAAAATGGATATTTATTTTTGTTCAAATTCCCAATATGTTTTTTTAAAAAACAGGGAAAAACACTACATAGGAACAACACTTTCTACGTGTTCATGATTCTCCCCCCTAACTTAAACTATTTTAACATTATCAAATAGGATATTTGAGAATTCAACATTGAACAGGAAGTCCTTTGTTCTCTGCGTGTCCAAAATGAAAGGGAAATACCTCAAAGCAGATGATTAGCAAGTATGTGTAGCAGGATTCCACTGCTATTTTAAAGAATCCGAAAGCACCTATGTGTGTGCATGTATATATGAGCACACAAACATTTATACACACAGCCATTCATTCAGTGGTTTTTACAGAGCCCCAACTATGTGGCTGTCCCTGGAACTATGATTGGGGGCAAGATAGACAAATTTCCTGGGCTTACAGAGCTTATATCTCAATCCAAGGAAGAAGGACCAAAAAAAAAAAATTATACATTAACTTCGGGTAGTAATAAGAATTAGGGGAAAATTTTATGAGTTTAAAGAGTGATGGGGAGGGGGACCTCTGAGGAGGTAACAACTGAGTTGACATCTGAATGCCTAGCTGTATTACAGTCGCATCTCCGTATAGATAAATGTGTGTAGATAAATGATGTTCACAGACGTGTTACCATTAGTTCATTCTAATGAAAAGAGAGAGGGTGTAGGGGCATGGAGTAGTGGTGTCCAGAGGATAGGCAAGAAAAGAGCAACTTGAATTTCTGACACCACAGATTGCTGCTTTATCTGTGTTTTTATAACACAAGCCTGCATTCATGTATTGTGTAATTTGGAGAATTTTTTGAAAATGGTGAACCAGTCAGAAAGAGAAGAAAACAAGAACATCAAAGCTTTTCGTGGGGTACTGAAGCTCTCTACTCACATTTGCAAGGACACAGAGACACACCATGAAAGTACAGGCCTCTTTCTGACCAGGTGTTCTGGGTCTGGCTATATTTACATTAATACAAAAATAAACACGGCCGTGATAATGGAGAACAGGATGATTGAATCGCCCTGTTTACTTGTCTCCCTGCCATCTGTGTCCCTTCCCTCCTGCATGCCACTCCTGGGGTTTCAGGTTTTGAATGCTACTCTCAGCATGTGAATTTGGAGCTCAGAACTTTCCTGGAGTCCCTGTTCCCATGTAGGGTCAAGCCCAAACCCTCAGCCTTTTGTTCAGGGCCCTCCACATTCCAAATGAGTTCCCCTGTTCGTTCTTCAGCGTCATTCCAGATCAGGGCTTGCCACTTCAGATCACTGCTCTGCCACTGTCCTGAGAGCATATTATCCTCTTCCACACTGTCGCCAGAGGACGATACCCTGGCCACTTCATTCCCTCACTCACCTCTAGCCTTACTTATTAAAACCATACCCAATTCTTTAAATCTCAGCCCAACACCCCAATAATCAAAGCTCAAAATTTTCTTTACCTTTAATAAAGTATTTCTCCGAGTCACACTCAAACACACAGGCTCTTGAGATCAGGGATCCACGTGAACTCATTTTTTTAAGCAGATGAAGAGATAGATGGACAGATGGATAGATAGATACATAATTATAAATTTATGTGTACACAGTGGTTAGTATACATACATGTATTTCCTAGCTCTATCCACTGAAAGAAGCTAGAAGCAGTGTATTGTGGGGCTGGCAATTAACAATGTGCTAAAATAAAAAATGGAAGGAAGGGAGGGAGGAAGGAGAGGGAAGGGAAGGGAAGGAAAGGAAATTGGAGGAGAGGAAAGAAGAGGAGGGGAAGAAGAAAGGAAGGAAGGAAGGGGAAAGGAAAGGAAAAGGAAAAAGAAAGGAAGAAGGGGGGTCAAATTGAAAGGGCATGGGAACCAATCTTACAGAGCCCCTTATGACCAGAGTTGGAACAGCTTGGGCAACAAAATAAATAATGACAGTATTGAATTATAATCCCCCAAATAAGATAATTTTCCATAAGCCCAAACCAATATAAATAAATAATAGAAAGGATGGATGAATCGGGAGAAATGGCAGCTCTTTCCTATGGAAGATTTCCAATCAATACTTGTAGAAAGTATTGAAAATTGAAAATGACACTTAGAACACCATCATACTAATGACTGCAGGTAAGATCTACCTGTGAATGCTAGGAGTAGGGGGTAAATGTTTAACCAGAAACAGGACATTTGGCAATTATGATGGGGAAATAATGTGTTTACTGCGGGGAAAATAATGTGTTTACTGCGGGGAATGTTGGCGGACAGCACCAGAGCCAACTGACCCAGGTTCACATCACTAGTAATACGTATTAGCACCATGTACGCCCAGATACGATACACGGAGAGAAGGGCACCTCACCTCTGCTGTATTCTTCCTGACCGCGCATAAACTCAGTCTAATCATGAGAAAACACCAGACACGGAACTGAGTGACTAACTGAATAACTGACCTGTACTCTTCGAAGGTACCAAGATCCTGAAAAGACAAGGAAAGACTAAAGACCTGTCACCTAGTGGAAGAGATGAGGAAGACGTAACAACTCATTGCAATGTGGCATCCTCCATTGGGTTTTGGACCAGAAAAGGAAATTAGTGAAAAAGCTGCTAAAATCAGAATCAAATGTATTAGTTAATAGTGTTGTACAAGGTTAATTTCTTAGTTTTGACAAAGGCTCAGTAGTTATGTCAGATGTTAACACAGGGGGAAGCTTAGTTAGAATACTGGGAGCTCTCTGGACTCTCTGTAAGTCTTCTGAAAGTCTAAAATGGTCTCAAAATAAAACATTTAAAAACACATGCATATATACATACAATGTGCAGGTTCTAGGGGCCTATGCCAGACCTAATAATTCAGAATTTGGGGGTAAGGTCTGGGAATTTTCCCTCTGTTCCTAGATGACTGTCAGGTACATACACAGAAGTTTAAGAAACAACTACTCTCTGGCCACATCCATCATTCACGTTGTGAACATGTCCAGTGAGCATTAGGTGAAAATCAGCATGAGCCTTGGTGTCACAGAGCCCAGGGTTCACCCTGGTGCTGCCATTTTTCTCGTAGTGACCCGAGATACGCCATTTCAGCTCATCTGTTAAATGGGGGTAATATTTCCACCCTAGCAAGGGTTTTGAGGCACTAGCATCAATGTATATGAAATGCCCAGAATGAGGCTTAACATACAACAGGCACTGAGTAAATGAAGGGATTATTATTCCTGTACATTTGTAAATTATTGGCAACAATATCTGCTGATTGAATATTTCGTATAGTTCTGTGACCTTGGGCAAGTAACTTAACCTCTCCATGTCTGGGTTTCCTAATCTGTAGAATGGGGATATAGTACTGGCTCATTGGGTTGTTGAAAGGATTAAATGATTTAACATAAGTGTTATATGAGTGGTTTAACTATTATAATTATTTAGTCAGAATAGTATCTTATCTCCCTAATTATTTTACAGGATTATTGTTTACATGGGTCTTGGGCCATAACCTCTTCTGGTCAGTTTTGCATTTTTCAGATTCCCACCTCTGTTTACTAGAGGATGTCTCAGATTACCCAGACATCTGTAGAAAAGTTGATTCGTATTCAGCTTTCTCTCTTTTCTTAATAATTATTGTGTCTATAATAACCTGTTTCAATATAGGTCCAGTGTGCATTTTTTCGTAAGAAGAATGAAGGAATGGTGAGGGGAAAGGGTACTTATTTTTACCAGATTGCAGATTTATGTTGATATGTAGAATTTCCTTTCCTTTCTGTTTTTGGTTTGGAGACTTTGGAATTTTGGTCCCAGAGCAGAAAGTCCAGATAACCATAGATGCTCTAGTCCATCACCTTGAATTTTCTGTAGAATAGGAAGGGGCAGGGGTCACCAAATGTTTTCCCAGAGTCTGCCCCGATAGAGGGCTCTCTGTTAGAGAAGGAGGCAGGTAGCAGAGGTGAGGCTCTCCCTGCTCCTTTCTTGGCCAACTTTGAGAGACATCTTGCCTGGACAAGAGTGTGCTGTAAGGGGGCGCCTGGGTAGCTCAGTGGGTTAAAGCCTCTGCCTGGGATCTGGGATCGAGCCCCGCATTGGGCTCTCTGCTCAGCAGGGAACCTGCTTCCTTCTCTCTCTCTCTCTGCCTGCCTCTCTGCCTACTTGTGATCTCTGTCAAATAAATAGGTAAAATCTTTAAAAAAAAAAAAAGAGTGTGCTGTAGGACTGATATTTCAAAACAAGAAAAGGAATGAAAAAGGACAGGGACCTGATAGAACTGTGGAAATAAAAGAATGAAAGATGATCTTGGAAGAACTCTGCAAATTTAGGGAATGGCTTAGGGGAGTAAAAATTCACAAAGACAGAAATAGGTTAAGTGGGACGCCCAGATGGCTCAGTGGGTTAAGCCTCTGCCTTCGACTCAGGTCATGATCTCAGGGTCCTGGGATCAAGTCCCACATCGGGCTCTCTGCTCAGCAGGGAGCCTGCTTCCCCCTCTCTGTCTGCCTCTCTGTCTACTTGCGATCTCTGCCTGTCAAATAAATAAATAAAATCTTAAAAAAAAAAAAGAAATAGGTTAAGTAACAGCACAAAGCACATTGTGTAAAGCAGACTTTAATTGAAAAAATATAATACTGGTGCCTGTGCTTCATTTTCCCCCATTTTTATTATAAACCATATACAGTGTAAAATGTTTTGAACCATTTGAACCATGTTTCAGTGTACGGTGCTGTGGCATCGGGCACATTCACAATCTTGTGCCACCATCACCACTGTCCATCTCCAGAGCCCTTCATCTCCCCGTACTGAAACAGTGTCCGTATTTCTTGTGCCTTTCCATGAGAGCACCATTTCCTTACTCATTGTCCCATTTAGTACAGATGGACACTGTGCCTCGATGATTCTGTATAGATGGATTGTGGCTATTTTAGTTCTAAGCAGGTCTCTTTATTTTCCCATATACATGATGTCTTCACCTGGCAAAAAAAAGAAAGTGTTTCTTCTTTTCTTCTTCTTGAAACCCTATCCTTTCCTCCTCTCTGTTTCTGCCTCCTGCTTTGACCCTCTTTAAATACTTTTGCCTTCTGATAAGCATTGGTGTCATTTTCCAAAGGGTCCCTTTCTCTGGTTCAGTTCTACTTGGATCTGAATGGCTTCTTTGGTTTTGCTTCTGTTCTGCCTTTCCTCCTATGGTTCCTTTTCTTTTCCTTCAGTTCTCAGGGCCTTTTAGAGCTGCTTGAGAGGGAAGGAAATGGAATTATATACTTAACACCTAGGTGTCTCATCAACAGAGGAAGGAGGCATATTGGACACACAAACAAAAGGACATTCATTGGTGTGGGAGGTGTTATGTTGGTTTGGTCTTCAGGAACGTGAGTCTTCTGTAATTCATTTGTTCACAGACCATCTCATTCCTCAGGACCTGTCCTCATCTACCATCAGCCTTGAATTTAATGTTTTATAGTGGTTCTGAGACAGCTCAGCAGTTGAATTCCTTAGTTTATGTGAGCATTTATTGGATGCCTAATCTCTATGCCAGGCATTGTGCTAGACACATGGACTTCAAACGTTAACTAGACACACAACATCTCTGCCCTATTTCCAGGGGCAGAGTTCAGGGAGGGGTTCAGGCTGAGCATCAGGCTCTGTGTTGGTGGCCTGGGGGGTGCCAAAGATGGGGGTGGCCTCAGGGGGGCATGCAGGTTTCTCCCCCTCTGAGGGTTTTGCGCAGCTCCAAAGGTCACGGTTTCCTCCTGGATGGTAGGCTGAGTCCTGGCATGTGGTCAGGGGTCCCCAGTCTGGAGGGCTTCAGGGCCAGGCCTCTTGGGACGGAGGCCTGAAAACCCAACCTAGGGGTTAGTGTTAGGGCCTAGGGGCGTGGCAAGCCCAATCTGCCAGTGCTGAGGCGGGATCCCCCAGGGTCTGAGTTGAGGACAGGGGTGCTACAAACTCCAGGTTGGTGGTGAGGGGGGCCGCCGAATTTGGGTGTGGCCTCGGGGAGGCATTTAGGTTTTTCCCAGTCTGAGGATTCCTGTGCAGCTCCAAGAGGCACAGTTTCCATCTGGGTGGCAGGCGGACTCCTGGGATGTGGCTCCAGGGTCCCCAATCTGGAGGGCTTGGGGGACAGGCCTCGGGAGACGGAAGCCTGAAAACCTAACCTAGGGTTAGGGTCAGGGTCTAGGGGCATGGCAGACCAGATCTGCCTGCCCTGAGACTGGCTCCCCAGGGGGCTGAGTAGAGGGAGGGTTTGGCCACGTGTGCACCTGGCTTTTAGAGCCCTTTCTTTTAGGGTTTGGGCCGAGACCACTTGGGACCTTGGGCCAGACTCAGGCCCAGGCGGCTCCCCTGAAGGCCCACACAGCTGGAAGGGAGTTTGCCAGGGGTTTGCTCCCAATTCTCGTGAGCTTTCTGCCCAAATCAATATCGATTTGGGCAGAAACCTCGTGAGAATTGCCGGCGTTGTGCAGTGATTCGGGCCACACTTGCTCCCTCTGTTTAGAGCACTTTCTGGCTAGGCGCTTGTTGCAACCACCCAGGAACTCAGGCTGGGGACACATGGCTCCTGTGAGGGTCCCCGCTGAGGGGAGCTTTCCAGGGGCAGAGTTGAGGGAGGGGCTCAGGCTGAGTGTCAGGCTCCGTGTTGGTGGCCTCCTGGGGTCATGCAGCTTTCTCCTGCTTTGAAGTTTTGAGCAGCTCCAAAGAGCACAGTTTACTCCTGGGTGGCAGGTGGACTCCTGGGGTGTGGCTCTAGGATCCCCAATTTGGAGGGTTTGGGGGACAGTGCCCTGGGGATGGAAGCCTGAAAACCCAACCTAAAGTTAGTGTTAGGGCCTAGTGGCATGGCAGGCCCTATCTGCCGGTGCTGAGGCAGGATACCCGGTGGTCTGAGTTAGGGGTCATATGGTGCGTCAGGCTCTGGGTTGGTTGCTTCTAGTCTAATCAAGCAAGCAATAAATGAGAAAATAATGCTGCAAAAGCCACTGGTGTAAGAAGTGGTGGAAAGAAGGAAGTAGGGTTTTGCAATGATGGGACTGGGAAGGTGGAGGTGATGGGTCTCTCCAGGAAACCTTACTGAGGAGGTAACATCTGAGCTTAGATCTAGAGGATAAGTCAGAGCTGGGTGTTCCAGAAACAGTGAAAGCTCTGCTTCTCATGGGGAAGGACTTTGGAAGCACTTCGCTAACAGGACAAGGAAGGTGCTTTCTATAAATTACAGAAGCTTCATGGCACTTAATGGACAGACTCACAAAGAGGGGACAAATATCAAATTACTGCCAATTCATTTACATCAGCAGGTATGACTGGGGAATATCCATTTACACACGAATTACAGCTTTGATTCTTTAGGCAATTGTCTAAAACAGTAGCTTACAGGGTCACCTGGGTGGCTCAGTCATTTAAGCATCTGACTCTTGATTTTGGCTCAGGTCATGATCCCTGATCCTGGGATCAGGCCCAGAGTCGGGCCCTACACTCCGCAGGGAGTCTACTTGAGGGTCTCTCTCTCTCTCTCTCCCTCCCTCTTGGCCCCTCCCCTCTACAGTAAATAAATAAATAAATAAATCTTTTTTAAAAATAAAAATGAAACAATAGCTTGCAAGCCTTGAAACTGACTAAAGCATCAGAAGCTGTGCATGTATTTCAGAGTCAATAAAGGTGTTCTTTTTTTAAAGATCTTACTTATTTGAGAGAGAGAGTACAAGCAAGAGAAAGGATCAGAGAGAGAAGCAGACTCCCTGCTGAACAGGGATCCTGACATGGGGCTCAATCTCAGGACCCTGGGATCATGACCTGAGCCAAAGGCAGATGTTTAACCAACTGAGCCACCTAGGCACCCCAATAAAGATGTTCTTTTTAAGCACATTTGGAGACCTTATCTCCTTCACCTCAGATGTCATGAACTTAGGGAGTGAAATGAGGGAATATTTCAAAAAATGATTCCTTGGTAAGTACATAATTTCAGTTTTTATTCCTTCTGAAAGAGAAGATTTATATGTTAGTGTCTGTCTCAGCAGAGACTTAAGAGCATCTCCAACATAGAAGACCCTGGCCATATGTACAAACAGAATCAAGAGCATATTGGCTCCATAGTAAGTTATTTTGCTCCCCAGCCTCTGCTGACTTTGACACTAATGGAGTGATAAGAAAAAGTTTAAGGCCCTGAAGCCAGAAAAACGTTGGATTAGGCTAGGAGGTGAAAAAATGCCACTGATAGAAGATGAAGTTGGAGAGGTGGGCAAAGGATGTCCATCCTACAGGGCCTTTTATGGGCCATGGTATGGTGTGACTATTTCAAGTGCGGTGATAAGTCTTGAAGGGGTTTAGGAATGAAAGTGGCATCTTCTAATGTAGGTTTTTAAAAAAAGTCTCCTGAATATTTCATAACCATATAAGGATCAAGCTGTGAAGAAGTTGTAACCAACCTAAATGAGTATGCATCTAATAACAAGCTTCCAAATCAATAAGGCAAAAAACATACTTATACAAACAGACAAATCCAAAATCTGAATTGGAGACTTCAACACTCCCCTTTTGATAATTGACTATAATCATAGTGTGAATATGAATGATGGGCACCAAATCACGTCTAGGGTTTTCTTTGTTTTAGTTTTTATTTAAATTATAGTCAGTTAACACACAGTGCAATTGGGTTTCAGGTATACAATATAGTGACTCAACACTTCCATACATTATCCAGTGTTCATCACACCAAGTGTACTGCTTAATCCCCATCACCTATTTCACCCATCCCCCCACCCCCAACCTCTCCTCTGGTAACTATCAGTTTGTTCTCTATAGTTAAGTGTCTGTTTCTTGGCTTGCCTCTCTTTTTTTTCCCTATGATCATTTTGTTTTGTTTCTGAAGTCCCACATATGAGTGAAATCACATGGTATTTGTCTTTCTCTAATTTATTTCGCTTAGCATTATACTCTCTCGCTCCATTCATGTTGTTTCAAATGGCAAGATTTCATTCTCTTTTATGGCTGCATAATATTCCATTGTGTGTATATACCACTTCCTCTTTATCTATTCATCAGTCGATGGACATTTGGGCTATTTCCATTAATTTGGCTATTGTAAATAACAGTGCTATAACCATCAGGTTGCCTGTATCCCTTTATATTAGTATTTTTTTATTTTTCCGTAAATACCTAGTAGTGCATTTTCTGGACTGTAGGGTGAAACTGGACCACTTTCTTCGACCATACACAAAAGTAAATTCAAAATGAGTTAAAGACCTAAATGTGAGACCTGAAACCATAAAAATCCTACAGAAGAATACAGGCAGTAACCTATTTGATCTTGGCCATAGCACCTCCTTACTAAGTATGTCTCCTGATGCAGGGGAACCAAAAGCAAAAATAAACCATTGGATCTTAATCATATCTGTTGATGTAAGTGAATTTGCAGTAATTTCACAATTCTCCCCCTCCCTCTTCTTTAGTGTCTGGAGAAAAAACTCCACGGAGCTATAATAAACAAATGGAAAATCAGTATGGACATGGGAGTCCTTGACAACATGATCAACCAAGTGACCTAATTGGCAGCTAGAGAATTTGTACACTACTCCACCCAACAACTACAGAATAAACATTCTTTTCAAATGTTTGGGGAACATTCCCCAAGATGGACCATATGCTGGACCATAAATTTGAGAGGATTGAAATCATGTAGAGTGTGCTCACAGACTACAAGGGGATTCAATTAGAAATGAAAAACAAAAAGAAATCTGGAAAATCCCAGATATTTGGAAATCAAACCACACACTTGTAAATACCCCATGGGTCAAAGATTAATAAATATCCCTTTGGCTGGTCTGGGAGGAATGTGTTGGAGGGGAGTCAGTAGGGACACAGTGAGACTAGCAAACAGACCTGTCCAGACTTCCAGGGGAGCTGTAATAATCACGCTGGGACTCAGAAAAGGTGGTGGAAAGGGAGAGAAAAGGGCAGATTCACATGTATTTGGAGGAGAAACTGATGGGACTCTTTATGGTTGCATGTGGGCAGTGTGAGTAAGAGAGGATGCGTCTGACCTTGGCTTTCTGGTTCACATCCTTTGACATCTCCCCTTTGCTCTCAGGATCCAGTCCAAATGCATGGGCATAGTTCCTGTTTGGGCCCTCCCCACTCTGCCAGCCTAGTTGTTCTCTGGCTCTCCCACTGCTCCAGCTGCCCCGCCCCGACCCCGGGCACCTAGCCATCTCATCCTGCTCCATGTTGTCTCTCAGGTATGGACCTTTCTACATGGTGTTCCATTGATCTGCAGGACTCTTTGCCTTGATGTTCACGTATGGCTCAGCTGAGATGTTGCTTCTTCTGGGAAGTCTTCCCTACTTTCGCTGCAGGCTGGCATAGGCACCCTACTGTGTGCTTCTGTCCTACCCCATCATCCTGCACACCTCACTTTGCTTTGCCTCTTGTCTGCCTCCCCCATTAGACATCCTGGAGACCAGAAACTATGCCTCATTCTGTCATTCCTACTACTACAACTGCCTCTACTGCTGTAGCCGCGTGCTTGTTCCCCTGGGTGCGAATCGAGGATCCCAGCCCTGGTGAGACGGGATGATAATGAGACTGCGGCATGTCCACTGAGTGTCTGCTGGGTGTTTGCCAGGGGCTTCGATCGTGCAGTCTCCTCCCATCATCCCGGCAGCACCCTGAAGTGGGTGGCCAGCGCCACTTACAGGATGAGCATAAGTTGCTTGCCTGTGACCACACAGTTCGTGGGGGAATTGGAATTTGAATACAGATACAGTTGTCCCCTCGCCTTATCCGGATTTCACTTTGCACTATGTCAGTTCCCTGCATCAAGCACAGCCTGGAAGCAGAGGATCCTCTCCTTCCCACATCCGGTCAGAAGGTCACTGGTAGCCTGACGCCATGTCACAGTGCCCACGTCACTCACCTCACTCCGTGCAGTCACCTAAGCATTTTATCATCTTACGTCATCACAAGGAGAAGGGCGAGGGAGGTGCAATAAGGTATTTTTGAGAGAGGCAACAGTCACGTAACTTTCATTACAGTACATTGTAGTGACTCTTCCATTTTGTTGTCGTTGTTAGTCTCTTACTGTTCCTGATTTGTAAATTAGACTTCATCCCGGCGTACATGTAAAAGAGAAAACACAGCATGTGTAGGGGTTTTGTCACTTTGCACGGTCTCAGGCATCCACTAGTGGTCTGGGAACATATCCCTTGTGGATTGCGGGGAGCTACTGAAATTAGATTTCAAACCCCGAGCTTTTAACCACTAAGTTATACTGTCAAATAACTGAGTGGGGGCAAAACAAACTTGAAGGTAAGCCAGTGAGTCCCCGATTATCTTGCTGCCTGTGGCCAACCTCTGGTCCTCACCAAGCATAAAGAGCCAGCGGGTTTCCCTGGGGACAGCCACCCAGGTTAGGGCAGTGAATGGAGCAGGGACAGCAACGCCCATTACAGCCAGCAGGATGAGGTACAAGTAGCTATTGTGTGCCCTTCCTGCCCCCTCTTTCCTAAGAAAACAAAGGCCTCATTTCTGGTGCTGACTGATTTCCATAAGGGAATTAGAATGGCTAATTTTATATCCTTTAGTAAATATTCCTCTTTCCATTATCACATGGCCAAATGATCCTCTTCAAATTAATACCAGCAATAATTGCTACAGAATTAGCCTCCGGAGACATAATGTTATAGAAAGAATGGGTTTTTCCCCCTCCCACCCTGGTCTTTTGTTTTTTCAGATAAAGAGTAAAAAAGCCCTATGTACTAGCTTTCAGTCAAGGTAATAAGTAGATTATGATGATATCAGAAGGTTCAAAAACTTCTTCTCTGCTTGACTCTGACTGTATTAAAGGCTTTTTGTGGTTAAATTATTTTGGAGTGCTGTGGGCATTGATGGCAATAGTAACTAATTACACTTGATACTTTACAAGGAAAAACACAGAGACTTCTTCTTTTTTTTTTTTTAAGATTTTATTTATTTATTTGACAGACAGAGATCACAAGTAGGCAGAGAGGCAGACAGAGAGGGGGAAGCAGGCTCCCCGCCGAGCAGAGAGCCCGATGCGGGGCTCGATCCCAGGACCCTGAGATCATGACCTGAGCCGAAGGCAGAGGCTTAACCCACTGAGCCACCCAGGCACCCCAACACAGAGACTTCTTACAATAATACCGTGTGACAGCACAGAAACACAGTAATGACTGTGTAGCAGCCACTGTACCAAGTACCTTGTGTGTGTTATTTCACTGGATCATTAGGACAACCTGGGGAGAAGGTGGTGACAATGATGATGCTTTCCACCTTTAACTAATGGGGAGCAGAGACCTGGAAATACAGAGTGACTTGTCCAAAGTCACAGGGCCGGGGGGTCATCCTGCCTGGAATTGAACTCACAAACACCAGACTCAAGATTTTTTCTTGTTTCAGATTTTTATTTATTTATTTGACAGAGACATGGCGAGAGAGGGAGCACAAGCAGGAGGAGTGGGAGAGGGAGAAGCATGCTTCCCACCAAGAAGGGGGCCCAATTCAGGGTTCAATCCCAGGACCCTGGGGTCATGACCTGAGCCAAAGTCAGCCGCTTAATAACTGAGCCACCATGCCAGTATGTACCCATGAAGGCCAGACAAGTAACTTGGGAATGACACACATCAGGTGCCATCTTATGTAGAGGTGACTCTGTCATACCTTTTGTTCAGGTTAAAATCCCTGGGGTTGCTCTTGACTTTTGTCTTTGTCTTATGTGGTGCCTACAGCCCATCAGGAAATGCTGTTGGCCCTGTCTTTAAACTCTGTTTAGGATTTGACCACTTCTCGATCACTGCTGGGTCATTACCCCCTGAGCCAAGCCACCAACACAGCTCACCTGAGTTACTAAGATGCTGTTCTCCCTGAGTTCCCTGCTTCTGCTGTGCACCTTAATCGTCTGTCCTCAGTGTGGCATCCATAGTGACCATTTCTCTAAGTCAGATCCTGTGTCAGCCCTGTCAGAGTTCCCCAGTGGCTCTCATCTCACTCAGAGTAAAAACCAGAGTTCTTCCAAAGGCAAGTAAAGCTCTAAGTGGCCCACATACCCTCTATCCTCGTCCCCAACTCTTCTTCCCTCTGTTGGCCCTGGTCCAGCCACAGTGGTCCCGTGCTGTTCTGGAAAAGTACCAGCCTGCTTTATTCTCATTTGGTCACCTTTTTCGGAGCGACACTTCTCTCCATAGCCCTATTTAAAATTGCAGGCTCCTTTCTATCTGGGACCCCTGGCCCTTCTCCCTGCTTTATTCTTCTTCACCTGCTTATGGACTCTCTAATCAATATATTTATCTTATTTATTATCTGATTCCTACACAAGGGCAGAGATTTTTTTTCTTTCTCGGTCACTGATGGTTACACGTGGCACCTAGTGGACCCTCCATAAATGTTCATTATATGAATGTACCAAGGATGTCGGTAGTGCCTGTCCACAAGGACCAGCAGATTTGTCCCTTAGAGGATACAGGCTGTTCTTGCCAGAGCTGTTGGAGTTTTTTTGGTTTATGTTTGTTTGTTTTGTTTTATTTCAAGACAGAAATGCTGGGATTTTTGAGAAATCTTCAGTTTTCACAAAATATTGGTAACTAATTCAATTTTTTAAAAAAGATTATATGTTAAAATTTTCTAAAAATCCAATCATTTGTTGAATTTGATCCACAGGCCCTGATTTGCCTCTGTAGGGTACGTTGAACCGGCTTTGCCATCTTCACTGAAGACATGCACTTTTTCCAAAAACAGTAGCCATAAAATTTACTCCTGAGTTTTTCTTCCTTGTCCATTGGTCCTAGTCCAGAAAGCACGTCTCTAAAATCAAAGCAGCAGAGGAGGGATTAGATATAGCTCTGGAGAAGGATGGTGTGGAGAGGACTTCCCACACGTGGGTCCACAGATCTGGGGCCTATGTGGGTGCTATCTGGTGGGGGCCAGCCCTGGTATTTAAGTGCCCTTAAATGGTTATCACTGATCTTCCAGACATGCATCATCTCTTGCCACAGTGCTGGATCCCAAGCAGTCGACCAGGGCAAGACTTGCAGGAAAACACAAACTGAAATGAACTGATAGGCTAAGCCCCTCTGAGGTGTGCTCCTTGTAGGCCAACACCTGAGAGCATGACCAAACAGGATGCTGGCGAAGGTAAGGGGTAAGAGGCAACCTCTTATGTTACTGGCCAAAGGCTAAATCGGTCCATTTGTAGAGAAGTGGTTTGGCCACACGTATCAAACGTACACATGCGTGCACTCCTTGACGAAAGAATTATATTTTAATGAATTTATCCTACACATACATTCATGTGTGTTTGAAATGAATTAAGAGGAGGAGGTTTCTCATTGTGACACTGTCGTAAAAGCTTGAAAATAACCTAAATATCCTGCACTGTGTAACGAGATAAATTCTGGTAGAGCCACACAATGAAATGCTACACAGACATCAAAATTGAGGAATAACATCTGTATGTGCTGATACGTGAAGTTCTCCTGCATGATTGTTTTATTTATTTTGGAAAGCAGGCTGATAACCTCGTGGACACCATGCTACCATTTGTAGCCTTAAAGAGGGGACTGTATGTGTATAGCTCTTTATTCTTACATGTATAAGATATCTTTATCACAACACAGATCAGTCCAATATTGTCAGTTACCTCTAGGAATGGGACTTGATGACAGAAATCACCAGGAAGAATAAATTGCCAACAAATTTACTTTAATACATTTTTATTTTTAACCATGCACATGTTTACTATATTAAAAAGAAAAAGAAATGCCGTATAATGTGCTTGGAAACCTCTCTAAAGGGTCACCTGGGTGGCTTAGTCAGTTAAGTGTTTGCCTTCAGCTCAGGTCATGATCTCAGGGTCCTGGGATCGAGCCCCACTTTGGGCTCCCTGCTTGGCAAGAAGTCTCCTTCTCCTTCTGCCCCTCCCTCTGCTGTGTGCTCTCTCTCTTTCTTTCTTTTGCTCTCTTCAATAAGTAAACTCTTTTTAAAAAGCCCCCCTAAAATAGTATTATAATATTGTTTATAATAGGGGCGCCTGGGTGGCTCAGTGGGTTAAAGCCTCTGCCTTTGGCTCGGGTCATGATCCCAGGGTCCTGGGATCAAGCCCCGCATCGGGCTTTCTGCTCAGCAGGGAGCCTGCTTCCTCCCCTCTCTCTGCCTGCCTCTCTGCCTGCTTGTGATCTCTGTTTGTCAAATAAATAAATAAAATCTTTTAAAAATATATTGTTTATAATAATAAAAAAGGGAAACAATCTTGTGTGTCAAATAATAAGATATTTGTTAAATGAAAAATTTTAAACTAAGTCCATTCTGATTTTATAAATTTCCAATACAACTTTTTTGCCTTTTTCACTCTTGATTAAACATATTGCCTGTACCTTCATGTTGGAATAGCTCCATTCTTCAGAACTTTTTAGTGTTTTCTTTCCAGACCTTTGTCAGAAAAGTCTTTTGTTCTTTTTTGTTTTGATGAGGGGTGGTAACATTTTGTTGAAGAAAGTAATGATAGCTTTAATAATAATGATGACTTAGAGCCAACAAAAAAATTAGGGTAATCAAGCCGACAAGCTTGATTCTTTTGAGTAGATGTCTACATAACCCTTAATTGATTAGAACATTAATATTATATGCTTTTCTTCAGGTCTTATTAGATAATCAGCCATAGAGAGAAATTTGTACTATTTCACATAGGTTGAGATAGCTTTCTCTTCCTCTCTGATTCTGGAATTCTAAATTAGCTTTATTGAAACACCATACATTCTCTTTTCCCTGAAAACACATTCCAAAAAGTGACTCAATTTTGCTTTACCCTTATTAGCCCAAATCCAGCAATCATTAGCATTATTTGACATCTAAACTTGGACAGAACTCTTTTATTAGTTTTTCTTCCAAATAAAATAAATTGGTGGGATGTTGAGTACTTGGGATGGTGTTGGGCATGCAAGAAATCATAATTGTGTTTACATGTGATACATAATTTCTGTCTTAACATGCATTTACTCATACTTCTGTAGAGAATTTGCCTTTCCTCCCCGTTATATATAACTGTGATTTTTAAAAAATTAGCAGACAGATGCTAATCTGTGGCAAATTTTTTACCTTTCCCTGGCAAAATAAGAGTTAAAAATAAGAATAAGGTAGAGGATTTTTTTTTGAAGTTTGTGTTCAATTTGAAGAATTTATCCTAATTCTAAAATTTCGTTAAATGGATGTCAAGGGGCGCCTGGGTGGCTCAGTGGGTTAAAGCCTCTGCCTTCGGCTCAGGTCATGATTCCAGGGTCCTGGGATTGAGCCCCACATTGGGCTCTCTGCTCAGCAGGGAGCCTACTTCCCTTCCTCTCTCTCTGCCTGCCTCTCTGCCTACTTGTGATCTCTGTCTGTCAAATAAATAAATAAAATCTTTAAAAAAAAATGGATGTCAAGATAATTTCTCTTATAAAATTGTAGGTGATCAATATTCTTAATTTCATTTTACCAGTTGGCAAAATCTATTCCTCTAGTAGATGAGGAACGAAAGCTAGATCCTAGAGCTGATCCCGTAAGCTCTGAAATCATTCAAGTCTGAAATCCCCATGATACGTGTATCATACAGTGTGCATTTTCATCAATTTTAAATATTGGAGATCCCAATGGAATATTGTCTTAGCCTGCCATAACAAAATACCAGAAATTGTGTGCCTTAAAACACAGAAATTTATCTCCTCACTTTTCTGGAGGCTGGAAGTCTGAGATCAGGGTGCCAGCATGGTTGGGTTCTGGTAAAGGACCTCTTCCTGCCTTGACACAGCTGCTTCTCATTGTTTTCTCACATGATGGAGAAAGACGGCAAGTTCTCTGGCATCTCTTTTTATAAGGGTACCCATCTCTTCATGAAGGCCCCACTCTCATGACTTAATTGAACCTTAATTACCTCCCACAGACCCCATCTACAAATGCCATCACACTGGGGGTTAGGAATTCAACATATGAATTTTGAAAGGACACAGGCATTCAGCCCATTGCAAGTGTTGTTATGTTATTAGGATGATGTTAGGCTAGGGACCCAGAAAAATTCAAATCCTTCCTTAATTAAGCGACCACTAAATTTTGGGAACAATGGCAAAACAAGGCAAATAACACTATCACTAACTGAGACTTTAAAGTCTCAAACCCCAGGGCAAAACTCTGCTAAGCTAAGCAGTTAGGACAGGAGAACTCAATCGCTTTAAGTGGCTGGCTTCACCAACTGCAACAGAGGTTGGAAATCACAGCCCATGAGTGAAGAATGGCTTTTGCATTTCAAACGGTCGAAAAAAATCAAAAGATTTTGTAGCATCTGAAAATTAAATGAAATGCAGATTTTAGTCTCCATAAATAACATTTTATTGAAACACAGCCACACCCATTCTTTCACACATTGTTGTAAGTTTTATACTATAATGACAGACTTGTATTGTGGCAACAGAGCCTGAAAGATTTACTCTCTGACCCTTTAGAGAAAAAGTTTGTCAATTCTGGTCGGCAAACAAAGCTAATGATTCGTTTTACCGATTCCCAAGACTAAATCTTAGCTGAAAATGTCATTGCACAAGGATGCAGTCATACCCATCAACACTAGAAGAAATGGATCCAGAGACAGAGTATTTACCTCAAAGCCTGGCATGAGCTGGTCTAGAGATTGTCCGCTTCAATTTGCCTAATGCCAGACCCACCTGTACTAAGAGAAAACTAAGAGAGAAAGACAGATGGCTTCACTGGAGAATAAAAGGAGAAGAGAGTGTCTCAGTCCATGAGCTGATATGGTCACTCCTTTGAAATTTCAACCCTTACCAAATATATTGTAGGATCCTGGAATTGAACCATCGCGAATTAAAAATTATTTTCTTTTGAGTCTCTACCCATCGGTTAATATTATCCCTGAAGTAAAGAGAGATGGGAGGAATGGAAGCTAAGAGCGCGGTACCCTTTCTAGAATTCGACATTGACCAATGAAGTCGGTGGCGCTGTTGACATATCAGGCCACTTCCTTTGTTTCTGATTTGTTTTCATCTTGTTTTCTCCCTATTCCCCCCCGACACACAAAGGTGATTCTAAAGGATGTGGATTCACTTCTCTACGTGGACACGGACGTTCTCTTCCTGAGACCCGTTGATGACATCTGGAAACTTCTGAGGCAATTTAATGCCACACAGCTTGCAGCCATGGCCCCTGAGCACGAAATCCCCAAGATTGGCTGGTACAGTCGCTTTGCTCGGCACCCTTTCTATGGCTCTGCAGGAGTTAATTCAGGAGTCATGCTGATGAATTTAACTCGCATAAGAAGTACCCAGTTTAAGGTAAGGAAATACTTTATATTTCATGTTTAAAAATTGGGATTTTTAGTCAGTTCAGCAGTGATGTTCCCAGGTTGTCAGTGTATTCATTTTGGAAGTAGGTGGCTTGTCAGTGAGAATGGAAGGAGCCAGGGAAGAGGAAAATATTTGGAACGTTGTGAAATATTTGTTCAGGAAAAGTCCAGGTGGTTATGGAATTTAAAGCTTCACCAGAGTTGCTCTTCAAGAATGCTATGTTGCATTTCTGAATTCTATAATGTTTGAACTCTATGTATACCCAAAGCTTCAAAAACCATGGGAAATTTTGTGGAATTTTCCTTGGGATATATTTACATAAGTATACAGAGATATTTGTACAAAGCTGCTCATGGCCTCATCTTTTATCCTAGTAAAGAACTGGAAAGAACCTAAATGAACATCAGTAGAGAACCATCAAAAATTTTTTTTGAAAAAACTCATCCTCCTAATAAGAATTAGATCAGTCTGTGAGTAAGATAAATAAGATCTCTAAACAATATTAAGGGGAAAAAAGTGAAAATGCAACAAAGCATGGTACCATGAAGTGTGATCTCTTTCATGGCTTAGAAATTTCCGGAAAAATACCTAAAAGAATACCTAATTGTAACTGTGGATATTTCTGGGAAAAGTGGGGGTGGAGATGGAAGGAGGATGGAGGAAGAATATTTTTACTTTTTAATTTTATCTTTGTGTGCTGTTTGAATATTTAGTCTATGAATGTGTTGCTTTTATTTTAAAAACAAATTATATTAAGACAAGGAAAAGGTGTTTTTCCTTAGATACTTTAAATCTGCTACCTGTACTTTGTTCCTTCACTTCGGAGGCAAGAATTAAGCATGAGAAGAAGAGGATCAATTTGGGCACAGTTTTCTTAGTAGAAATGATAGCCCTAGCTACTGGTTCCTGGTCCCTCTTGTATCCATGTGTTATCCATCCTGCAAAACTCTATGGTTTCGTGGTATATATATACAATGGAATACTATGCAGCCATCAAAAGAAATGAAATCTTACCATTTGCGACGACATGGTTGGAACTAGAGCATATTATGCTTAGCGAAATAAGTCAATCAGAGAAAGACAACTATCATATGATCTCCCTGATATGAGGAAGTGGAGATGCAACGGGGGTGGGAGTTAAGGGGGTAGGAAAAGAATAAATGAAACAAGATGGGATCAGGAGGGAGACAAACTAAAAGAGACTCTTAATATCATAAAACAAACTGAGGGGGGTGGGGGGAGGGGGGTTGGGAGAGGGGGGTGGGGTTCCATTATATGTTTAAATAAAAATAAAAATTAAAAAAAATAGTAAAAAAAAAAAACCCTCTATGGTTTCGAGCTCTAGTTTTGCTTTGTCCTATGTCTTGAGGCCAGCAGGACCCCTGCCCTATTTGCTTCATTCCTGGAGGGTCTGGGAGAACCAGTTCCCTCTCCATCATTTCTCAGGGGGTAGGATGTATGTGCTTTGCCTCAGCCCCTCTGATGGTTTTCTCTTTTGCAGAACAGCATGATTCCAACAGGCTTGACTTGGGAGGACATGTTGTACCCTCTGTACCAGAAGTACAAGAATGCCATCACGTGGGGAGACCAGGATTTATTAAATATTATTTTTTATTTCAATCCAGGTAGGCTCTCTTGTGAGAATGCTGTTTGTGTAGGAGTCCGCCCACCGCACTGCCCAGAGCACATTCCAGTCAGGTCTGCGACTGACTGAGCCTGAATTGTGCCTGGGTTCCCCTGTGAAGTGTGCCCTTTCATTTACACACACCACCACCCGTGGCCCCCCAGGCTCCCCCCCGCCCACCCCACCCTCGAGGGTGGCCCTCATGCTGCTGACACAAAAGGCCAAATGTTATAACCTCCAACACTGGACTCCATTTTTGGAGAATATCTCTTCGAGTTTGGCCCACCATTCTTCCAAGAAGTGTGGTCAGAATTAATGGCAGGGCACAGAACTGAATGCCAGCATTGTAAGCTAGACAGGAGGCCTTCCATGGCTAAACAATTGCTAGACTGAAGGGAATTGATTCCTGGGATCCTTACAGTTAAGTGACTTGTTCAGGGTTAAGTGAGCCTAGAATAAGGACTTTGATTCCCCAATTCCTTTTTCTCTTCAGGTGAGGCAAAAAAAAAAAAAAAAAAAAGGAAGAAAGAAAGAAAAAAAATCCTTATATCAGTGATTTTGTGGAGTTGGGGGAGGGAGAGGATGAAAATTTCTGATCTGTGTTCTTTGTTGTTGACACCTAAAACTAATAAAATTTCCTCTTTTCTTTCTTCTTTGCTAAAACCTTATTTAATGTTGCTAAAATCAAAACCATGTCTTCTCAAGGAAGATCTTTGGCGGGGGTGGGGGGAGCACTCATTACCCAGACCTATTGAGTTCATTTCTTTGTCCTTACAAAATCCTAAAATAGAAACTCCTGTCTATAAAGGCTTCCACCTATGATAACCTGTCACTCTGGAAGCACTTACTATGTACTTGGATTTTGTTTTAAAAAAACTCTGCAATAAAACCTAATCTCATAGGTCTTTGGATCTAGAAGGAGCAAAGAGTTTCTAGGGAAATTCCACAACGAATTCATTAGATTCAAAGTCTTGACTATTTGCTGGTGGCGTGTTTTAATCCATTTCCCTCTAACAGTAACAGGAAATTTAAGGTTCCTGGTAATGAACTATTAAGGTGCCACCTCCTTTTTCTTCCTAAGCAGATTTCATCTTTTTTCTAGGTGTAGGTGGATTGGTTAGGACTCTTGGCTGCATGTAAAAGACCTCCGGAGTTAGTCCAAGTACATAGCGTACTTTTTTTTTTAAGATTTTATTTATTTATTTGACAGAGATTACAAGTAGGCAGAGAGGCAGGCAGAAAGAGAGGAGGAAGCAGGCTCCCCGCGGAGCAGAGCGCCCGATGTGGGGCTTGATCCCAGGACTCTGGGATCATGACCTGAGCTGAAGGCAGAGGCTTTAACCCACTGAGCCACCCAGGCTCCCCCAAAGCATACTTTTTTATTAGCAAACTGGTGTCCACTAGAAACCAAGGCAGGAAGGCCAGCAGGTTCGGCCCAGGACCTGAAGCAGGAGAGGGAGAATGAGGAGGCCGCCAGGGTGGGCTTACTTTCTCCCACTGACATTGCTTATTCCCCTCTTTGTGGACCTCCTTCTCTGCTCCTCAAAGTTTCATACTCCAGGAGCCTCCATGTGCAAAGATGAACTCCAGCCTCGTTCCGAATTCCCCAGTGGGGGAGAAACCAGATGGTTCCGGTGTGGGTCAGCTAGGTCTGGAGCGCGCCGCTAAGAAATAATGGCTGACGTTTATTATTTACTCAGTGCCAGGTGCTGGTCTAAGCATTATCTTCTTTAATCCTCACAACCACCCTGAGAATATAATCCTTATTTTACCGACAAACATACCAAGGGAAAAAGAGTTCGGTAATTTGCAGCACTGCTAACAAGTGACAGAGCAGGGGTGCAAACCCAGACCACTCTGACTTCTGCCGTTTGGGTTTGGGGGAGAGGGGACGTTCTAAGAGAGGGGCAGTCCTAGAGAGCTGGGGGGGACATCCCAAAATGTATCTCTGCACTGAATTATTTGTCCTTTACATATTACATTTTCCTCTCTCTTATGTAGCTAAAACTATCTTCTAGAAGCCCATCTGGACATATTCCCAAGCAGGAATTCTAAAGATGCACGCAGTTTCCTCCCCAGAAATCCTCTTAGCCTGTTGCAGATTATTTGAGGACGTGATCAGTGAGTAAATAATTCTTGAAGGCAGTTGTAAGCAGCTTTGCAATTAGACAGGAGCCCTTGTCTTTAATTGGAGCTGAAAACCAGCTGAGTTTGTTGGCTTCTGTACACCCCATCTTAAATCCGTTGAGTACTCGAATCTCATCAAATAGTTTGAAGTTGTTCTAAGCCCAGGTTCTGAAGAGTACCAATTACCCAAGTTTTCTAGCTTTCTATCGGCGAGTTCTTAGGTGACTCCTTGATGGTTCTTTGTGTGACCTGCATTCGGTCTTCCTTTCTCATACTTCATTAAATATGAGATCTTTGAACTGAAACCCATTCATACCCTTCACATGATAAGCTCTTTCTTTGTTTATATTGTGATCACTTTCTATTAGCCAAAAAACTATTTAGAAAAAAGATTGGTCATTTTTATCCCTAGAAAGGATGGAGGGAGAGGTGGGAGAGAAGATTGGCCTGAAGAAGGGAGATAAACATGCTTATTGTTATGGTCCTTTGGGTTGCCATGGACAAAGAAACAACGCACAAGGGGCGCCTGGGTGGCTCAGTGGGTTAAGCATCTGCCTTTGGCTCAGGTCATGACCCCAGGGTCCTGAGATCAAGCCTCACATTGAGCCCCTTCTCCTTCTGCCTGCTGCTCCCCTCCTGCTTATTCTCCCTCTCCATCTCTTTCTCCCTCCCTGTCCCTCTCTCTCTTTGACAAATAAAATCTTTAAAAAAAAAAAAAAAAAGCAATGCACAAAAAACCTGAGCACGTGTCTGGAATGGTATTATTATAGCCTCCTGTAGCCAATAATACCACTTTTAAAAATAAAAGTCATTAGTTTAAAAATATTTTAAAACTCTTGCCATAATTAGATAGTAAATTTCTGTGGACGTATAATTGCAGAGCTGGATACTAGACAGGAGGAGAGAGCTAGAGCTCAGGAGGGACACGCAGGTCCCTCAGCCCACAGGACATTTCCTGGCAGGTGAGCCAAGGTAGAAGGGGTGGAAGACAGAGCTCACAGCTCTGCATGTAAATTCAAGTTGAGAGCAGAGTTCTCTAGAAAGGGTAGATTTGACCAAAGCCAGAAGAGCACCCTACACAGGAAGATATGCTTTGATTAATATGTTTAGGTTTCAGGTAACAAAACTCAGGCCAGCTAAGGAAGGGACCAGAGGGTGGCCCTGGGAACACACGGGTCACATCGTGCTAGGCCTCTTGGGAACTAGCTCTGAGAAACAGCTAAGGACCAAAGCTGACTTCTCCTTCCCTCAGAGGCCCCATGGCCTCTGCCATCCTTGCCCCTCTCCACGCCTGCCTGATTCCGTTCTGTTTCTCAGCATTCTGTTTCATGTGGCCCAACCCTGAGCCACACCGCCTTATAAGCCCATAGCAAATGAGGAGGCATGTTTGGTAACAGCCCCCTTTGTTTCCTAATTCATATTTTTGGAGAGAGAGAGAGAGAGAGAGAGATGTGCCTAGCCCAACCTAGAAAATGATTCCAGGCCTAGCTAAAAATGATTTCTCTTTGGGTGGGAGACAACCCATGATCTGGTCATCCAGAGCCAGAAGAGCAAGGCCACGTGGCATTTTTCTCTCTCAGATATGAACACCTAGGTGTCTCCCTTCTTCAGGAACAATTTCCATAAAGGTGGGCTGTGGGGTAGGGGAGGAAATGAAACCAGCCAAGTACAGATAAAGAGGCAGGGCATCCAGCCAGATAGCAGCAGTAGGATTCTGCCCACAGGGAGAGGGAAGAGCTGAAATGCCCATGGAGTACGCATAGGTTGTCATGGAATATACAAAGGGTGGGATACCAGGGAGTTGTGTGGGGTTTGGTGGGGCCACGGGGAGCAGAACGCATAGTCACGTGGGTCAGCCTCGTTGGTGGCCCCATGCGGGCCTTGTTCTCATCCTGCCAGGGTCACTTGAGCCCTGCATTTGGCGTATGCCCCCACACTGGCTCCTCACCCCACCAAAAGCTCCCAGCATCTGGGAGTGGTGAGTGGCTGTGGGGTTGACGTGCCCAGCTAGCTAGTGTTAGGATTGTTCCGGAAAAATAGTAACACCTTGTTTGGGGAGGCTGGGAGTCTCACGAGCTCTGCTACAAAGCCAAGAAAGATGACGACTATCAGATTCTTGTGGGAAGTATCCTTGTCATTATATTTCCTTTTTGGAAAGGGCAAGGCTTTGTCCCTGAAGCGGAGTTGGTCTTCAGAAGTGTTGCTTGGTTGAATGAATGGATTCAGGAGACGGGAGTGACAGAGGGAAATGAATGGAAGAGAAAGTCCACAGCAAGGAAAGCAAGGAGTGGAAGGAGAAGGAGACAGCCAGAGAAAGCAGGACCCACGTGGTAGTGGAAGGTAGAAGATTCCTTTTACTCATTTGTTCAGCAGATACTATTTGAGCACCTACTATGTGCCAGCGGTAGGCACTGGGGCTAATGCAGCAGACAGAATGGACAAGTGCCTATTTTCATGAAACCTACCTTTTCTTGGAAGAGGTAGACTTCCAAAGAACAGCAACTAATTGTTCCAAATCATAGGTTGTAGTAAATTCTATAAAAGGAATAAATGGGGACGCCTGCATGGCTCAGTGGGTTAAGCATCTGCCTTCGGCTCAGGTCATGATCTCAGGGTCTGAGATCAAGCCCAGTGACAGGCTCCCTGCTTCAACAGGGAGTATGCTTGTCCCTCTCCCCCGACTTGTGCTCACTCTCACACACACACCCTTTCTGTCTCTCAAATAAATAAAATATTTTTAAAAGAAAGAGATAAATAAGGCATTAGGAGAGAGACTATCAAGGCTGGAGGGAGAGGATTGCTTCTTTAGACTGTGCGATCAGAGTAGTCTCCCTGGAAGAATGAATTGCCCTTTTCTGGAACAGGGTGGGTTCTGGAAGAAGGAAGAAGGGGAGGCTCTACAGCTGAGTCCCAGCATGACACATTAAAGAAACAAAACCAACAAACAAAAATCGATGCATTCAACAGCCTCCATGCTATTGGAAGTGTAGCTAGACCCTTTCACCATGAAGTGAAAATGATCCGGCATGAGCTGTTCCACAATCTTAGAGAACCCAGGAGTACGAAATAATCAGAAACGTAAAGGAGCAATTGATTCACATGGCACTCTGCAAATAGGAGGCCCTGGAAATAAATGTAGACTCCTGAAGCCATCACTAAGGGATTTCAGAGCCATAGATAATCAGTTAATGAGCTTCTTTATCTACATAAAATGGAGAGGAAAATAGCAAAGACTGGGGATTTGAAGAGAGGTTAGCTTGAAAAAATATACTTTAAAATAAATTGCAGTGGTTTTCGGCTTTGGGAATTTGGAATTTTAAAACCGTTCATCATATTATTTCCTGAGCAGTGGAAAGTAACTTGACCATTTCCCCATGTTGTCATTTTGAACCATCAGATTTTGGCAGCCTTGATAATCTTGTTTAAAATAGATCCATTTTGGAATGGTTATTGATCATGTGCCAAATAGCCATCCTTAGTCCGTTCTGCATGTTCATCAGCTGATCTCCATAGATGGTCCCTCTTTAGTCCACCCCGTGATGCTAGTTTGACCCCTCTCCTCCTTTTCCCCATTAACCCAATGGAGATTTCAGAGGTAACCCATGCAAAATGTATCTGTGAATAAAAAGGTATGACTGTTACTTTTAACTGCCCACTCTTGATTTCCCTTTCTTTGGGAAATCAAGTTTTCTTAGGGGGATTACCCTCCTCCCTCCCTCCCTCCCTCCCTCCCTCCCTCTCTCCCCCCCCTTCTCTCCCAACTCCCCCTCCACATGCTTTTGCACGCAGTCCTAGAGCTCCATCTACTCCTGAGTCCCACTCACCCGGTCAGACCATATCCTATGAACCTGAGGCTGGGGATCCAGGAGCAGAAAGTAGCCCAGGCGGTGATGTTGGCAGTGTTGGCAGCAGTGCTGAAAAGCGGATGTTAATTAGTGCCCACCTGTCAGAGTCCAGGAGCTGCCCCACTTCCTGATCAGGTTCAGCATTACCTCTGATTTTTATGAGCTAGTCCCTCTCTTTCCAAAGGGAAAATTATTTTCCTTTTTCTTTTTTTTTTTTCTTCAAGCTGGAATCAAAGTTAGTTACTTGCAATCCAACATAGATATATATTTCTTGAATATTTTAGGTCAAAGCAGTCTATTTATATGACAACTTTGCTACTGTTATCTTACCCCTTTGAAGAGACTGAATTTATCCCAGCAAAATTAAATAGCTTATCTTTCGTAAAGCACATGCTGATTTCCAAACTCTTCACCGTGATCAGGCCATTTTCTCCTCCTTGATTCCTCCTCCAGGCCTCCATTTTTGAATGTCAAAATCCCATCCTTAGTCTATAAGTCTGAGTTTAGATGAAACTTTACTGAAATATCCTCCTTTCTATGAACCTGATAAAAAAAAAAAAAAAAACATGTTCATTTTGACTCAACTACATACTGTCTCCCTTACAAGAGTATAAATTCCCCAAGGGCAGGAGCAGAGCCTTATCATACAGCAACACCAATGTCTTGCATTGTGTGAATGAATTCTTCTTTCAATTACATGCTCAATGTATTCTGTGTTTCTTCCTCTGAAAAATCCTGAAGGGAATTGTAAAGATGTGAATTGAATTCTGTCTACAATCTCGTTTCATATTTGAGATTCAACATCTGGGTTTTAGCTGGTCTTTTGGAAATCGATGAACCCCTAAACTTAGGAGCAAATGTTCTTAGATATGCCCAGTTGTACCCTTCCCATGATAAGGTCTAAGGTAGACTCTGAGAGAGATCTGTGATCCATAAAAGGTTAAGAATGTCTGGCCACCCGCTTTTCTAGAAACAACTGGAGTAAAACATTTATTACCAAGGTACTGTGTGTTGAGAACTATGCTAGGCTCATTCCCTTTATTTTGTTTTATTCTTCCAGTGACATAATGCAATAGTCCTTATAACAGTAACAATGCTCACAGTCATGATTACATCTTACGGTTATTACATGCTTTCTACCTGCCATGTACTGTTCCAAATACTTGTATTTATAAGTTCACTTAGTACTCCCCAGAATCCTACTGGACAAGATATTTACAGTCCTCTCCCATTCACAGATGATGAAACTCAGGCTCAGAAAAATTCTGTAATAATTTGGCTGAGTTCATGCAAGCACTGGCAGTTTTGTCATTCAAAGCCACTGGGTTGACTCCAAGGGTACCTGGGTGGCTCAGTCAAAGCCTGAGCTCCTCCAGAGCTCCAGAGCTGGCTCCTTTAGCCGTTTCACTATTAGCATAACAAAGCTGGAGTTCAACCCCAGATACTTTGGCGTGTTTTTACTGATTCTAAATTGAAGTCCAGGTAACTCATCAAGGTTATGGAACTAGGAGGTGGTGGGAGCCAACTTTGAACATACATCTGTCTGATTTCAAAGCCTTTCTATTTCATCATCTGCCTCCGAGGGCCCTCACTGGGCGTGGTCCTCTAAGGAGGCTTCAAAGAAAGGGAAGGTTTCCTTTGCCCTGGGGTCCTGCCCTATCTGTGAAGAGGCACAAATCTCCATCAGCAATCTCAGATGCCACAAAGGCAGGAACCAGACTTTCTTTGTCCACTGTGTACTTAGCCGGCACTCAATAAATATTTGTTGATTCAATCAGCATATTTACAAAAACAGAGATGGATTCTAGGGCAATTCACTCAGCAGGAGACATTAGCAGGTGCTTAAGCAGGGATTCATTTGCAAATACCCAGGCAGGTATCATAAATGAGCGATGTGATTCGGAAGGTTAGGAAAGGCCACCACTGGTCTGAGGTCAGACTCAGTTTAAAAGCACACAAGCAAAAAAAAAAAAAATAGGGGCGCCTGGGTGGCTCAGTGGGTTAATGCCTCTGCCTTCGACTCGGGTCATGATCTCAGGGTCCTGGGATCGAGCCCCATGTCGGGCTCTCTGCTCAGAGGGGAGCCTGCTTCCTCCTCTCTCTCTGCCTGCTTCTCTGCCTACTTGTGATCTCTGTCTGTCAAATAAATAAATAAAATCTTAAAAATAAATAAATAAAGCACACAAGCACTTTTAGAAATCTTCCCTCATAGAATCCTCATGCCCACCCCTATTCTAGAGTGCAGAAAAATCACCCGAATCCAAGAGGAGTTTAATTCTAGATAATGTGACTTCAGGATGAGCACTGCTCTCTCCCAGCTACGGGAGATTATATTTGTGCAAGTGTGGAAGCGAAGGCAGGTTAAGAGCAGCATCACGGTGGAAAGGGGTTCTCTCCTGAGAAAAGGAGAAGGACAATCTCTCAGGATGCCGTGAATGATTAGGAATTGGAGGGTGCCTGGGTTTCACCATGGCCCGTTAAGATTGAGTGGTAGAATTACTATCCGCAGCCACCAGAAGGGATGTGTGATGATCTCTCCCTTGTTTGCTTTCCATCTCAAAGCTCTCTGGAAGCTGTCTCTAAGCAGCGGTCCTTTCCATGAGAAGGGATAGCCGGCCGCGCAACCCACAAACACATTTCCGTGTTCCTTTTCTGACAACGGTCATTGATTTGCTCTAACGCTTCTGTGTTCTTACAGGGGGCCTTTCTCAGGAACAGTGACACACACTCACAGAGAGCTCTGATCCCTGCTGCCCTTGCCCCAGCCCTTAAAGTTGTCAAGCTGAGGAACCAGGAAACTCAGGGGTCATGAATTTGTTGCTAATTTTATAATCCTAGCCGTCCAATAGGATCAGAGCCAAGTTTCTCAACCTTGGCACTATGACTCTTGTGGAGGCTGTCCTGTTCATTGTGGAATGTGTAGGCTACCTCCGGTCTCCACCCACTAAAGACCAGTAACGACCTCCTCCTCTATGATAATAGTATCTCCCTCCAGACATCGAGGAATGGCCCCCCCAGGAGGCTCCAATGAAGAACCGCCAGATTAGAGATACACGTACAAGAACACAAGTGTGCATATGCTCACCCACAATGTGTGTAGTCTCCTTGACACAGGCACTTCTTTCTTTCTTTGCTCTTTGGGAAAGGGAGGGGGTCCTTCCCTTTACTGATGTCGTTTTTTTGTTTTTTCCTACATTTTGATTTTGTTGGTTGGTTGGTTTTTAATCCAAAGACGAACCTTTGCTTCAATCTTGATTGCAATTTTCCAAGTTTGTCTATTTCATAAAACCTTCCCCAGGAGTTGATTATAAGTGCTAACACTGCTGATCTCCACTGTATGCTTGGCCTTTGGCAGAGCATTTTGCCTGTGTTTTTAAAATCTAATCATCACGATTAGAGGGAGTTCCTGTCCTATCCATATTACAGATGAGGAAAGTGAAGCATGGGGAGGCTGAATGGCTGTGTCTAGGTTGTGGCGTTTTTGAGTGAAAGAGTAGGCATTTGGACCCAGGCTGTCTGCTGACCTTGTTGGCCTCCTTGTCCCTGATGCATTGCCCTCCTTTTTGGGGGTAAAACCTATAGCATCACGAGTATGTGCCCCTTCAGTTCCTGATCTCAAAATAGGGTGAAGTTTGGGCCATGAGTCCCAGTCACACTCACAGGCACTGAAATCACGTGTGGCGTGCAGTTTTGGGAACACGGGTTTAAGCCCCAGGCGCACAGAGGAGGGCGGGCACTGACTGCAGATACGTCTTTCTCTTGTCCCCACCAGAGTGTCTCTATGTGTTCCCCTGCCAGTGGAACTACCGCCCGGATCACTGCATGTACGGAAGTAACTGCAAAGAAGCTGAGCGGGAAGGCGTGTCTGTCCTGCACGGGAACCGAGGCGTCTACCATGACGATAAGCAACCCACTTTCAAAGCGCTCTATGAAGCAATACGGGATGTAAGTGTGCTCCTCCCCCGCATGCAGCAGACGCATACGTACTCCACATGAAACAGGACAGGTGCATTGGTCTGCAGCACCTTGGAAGGCCAAAGAATTCCCCCAAAGCATTGAGTTCCACCCCTGTCCCCAATCTCAGGCACTGTATCCACTTGCTTCCTCATATTATGGCCACTCTTAATCTTTACAAGTAAGTCATTCATTTTGAGGGGGGCAGGGGGTGTTAAGTAAGTTCATTTAAGGAGGACGTGAAAGACCCAGAAAGAAATCTGGTGTTGTTTGCCATAGCAGAGGGGAATGTGTTAGGGTAAAGGTCACATAATAAGAACAAAATGATACTATTCAACTCAAGCTGAGTGGGTTGCCTGGTTGCCAGCCTCCTGTTGAGCAATCCAGCATGGAGGTGGTCAGTTAGGACCAGGGATCAAACTAAAAGTAAAAATCAAGTCTTTATTATACATACTGCAGCGATGCAAGCAAGAGGCAAAAAGAGGCACCCGCTCCCCTGTGTTACATACGTACCCAACAAAGAGTACTGGTCAACAGGCAGAGATTGTCTCAAGGCTCCTGCATCCTTGTGGACCTGTAGGCCAGGGGAGGGGGAGGGAGAGAGGAGTAGAAAGGTACCCCTCCTTTCCTAGGAAGCCTCCAAATGGAGGTATCTGGGATAGGAACGCAGATATGCATTTAAATGTGGCTGGCTGGGGGCAGGGGCCAGAGTTCTTGACCCTGTACCAAATCTGGTGTCAGGAGGGCAGCTCCCCATCCCTCCAGAGGCCTGCCAGCAGCCTTGTCATTACCCATGGTTGAGTCTGAAAGACCACACATAGGATTTTGGCCTGGAGCTGGACTTCTCACAGTCTCAGGTCCCCGGTTACTGCCTTGGAGAAATTGATTAGCAAAGTGTTGAGACATTAAAGATGCCTGGGAACTATCTTCGTGCAGTAAATGGGAAGGTTGATAGAAACTTACTTTGGGGCTTACTGCCTAAAATGCCAGATATTGCCAGCTCTTGCCTTTCATCCCACACTTGGGGAAACGCTGTTTCCCACATTGCTTTTTACCTTGAGATCACTAGGGGGAACCAGCAACAGAGATTCAAGGATGTCACTCTTGAAATGATAATTCCAAGACCTAGAGTAGGGGTCAGCAAACTTGGCCAGATCTGCCTTGCTGCCTGTGTTTGTAAGACATGTGGGCTGGGAACAGGTTTGTAAATCATTGGGAGAAAAAAGGATATTTCATAACATGAAAAAATTGTAAGCAATTCAAATTTCGGCATTCATAAATAAAGTCATATTGGGACACAGTGACACCCATTTGTTTGTGTGTTGGTCTGTGGCTGCTTTCAAGCCACAGTGGCAGAGATGAGTATTTATAACAAACTGTGTGGCCCACAAAGTCTAACATATTTACAGTCTAGCTGTAGATAGAATAATTTGCTGACCCAGACATAAAGTATATAGACTTTGTTAGAGGTATTTTTCTTAAAAATTCACAAACCCTCACAGTTTCACAAATGGGCTTTGGCGGAAGCAAATCCCGAGACACAGGAACACATTTTTTTCTGTGTGAAAAATGTGCGGCTTCCTAAGGAGAGTCGCTGGAATTCCCAGAATTTTCTCTGCAGGGAATGAGTTTAGCCTGCATGTAAGCTAAAACCGTTTTCTTCTCCTGCATTTCCTGCTGTTGGTTTTCAAAGACCAGGTGATTTAATTACACAGAAAATTTGTTCTGTACTTAGTGATAGCATCACTTCAGATATTCAAACACTGACTCCAGGGCAGAACCGTTCAGGAGTACAAACAGAAGTGAAATGAGTTCGCCCCAGTCCATCAGAGGCGCGTTGGGTTTCTTCGGTGATCTGTCAGCCCTAGTCTGGAATTGAGCAACTGTGGTTCTTGAGTTACCCTGCGTCTTGTTTGCTTTCTGGAGGAGCAGAGAGAAAGCCAAATAACTGGGTCATAAGTGATCCTACCAAATACACCCAGTGACGATCCTCACGTGGGCCTACAAGGACCATTTTCTTTCAGGCGTTTCAATCAGGAATATGGCCAACCCCATCCTGAAATGGGAACAAACATAGGCTCCCTCTTGGAAGACATGTTTCCACACTCTCCACTGGGCCGTGCACCATGGGGTCAGGGCTTGGCTGGGGGGTGGACAGACCTCAATGCAAGGCCCAGTTTTTGTCCCTGTCGCATGATCAGTCATTAACTCTGTGTTCCTACTTTACTGGGCCTCAGTTTCCTCATCTGTGAAATGGAATGATACTATCATCTACCTCATAAAATTGTGAGGATGCAACAAAATGATGGTTTTTACATTTATTTATTTATTTATTTGTGAGAGAGAGCCTGAGAATTGGGTAGGAACAGAGGGGAAGGGCGAGGGAGGGGAAACAATCTTCAGCAGACTCCATACTGAATGTAGAGCCCCCATGCGGGGCTTGATCTCATGACCCTGAGATCGCAACCCTGAGATCATGATCCTGAAGTCATAACCTGAGCAGAAACCAAGAGTCGGATGCTCAACCGACTGCACCACCCAGGTGCCCAAAATGATAGTTTTTTAGGCTCATAGTGCAGTGCCTGACATATGGTTGTGCTCAATAACTAGAAGTTGTTTCAACAATAGCGGTTTCACACTTACCTCCTTTCCTACCTTGTCCACATTGTCTCACTCACTCTCTCTTCCTCTGTCCATAAATATGTTTTCTCTCTCTCTCACACTGTTATTTCTTTCTCCATTCATCTCTCTCTGAAAATATTCTTCCTGCCCCTTCCCTTTCCCCTTCCATCTCTTTCCTTCTCCTCTCTCTCTCTCTCACTTGCACACACAAACCCTAAGCCTATGTATCTGCATTTGAGTGAAGGGGAAATGCAGTCTCCTCCCATTGGGATCCAAGGAAGTCTTCTATCAGATAAACATTCTGTCAGTAAATCTTGCAGCCATCATCTATGAAGAGCCTATTTTATGCAGGAACAATTCTAGGTTCTAGGCACTCGGAAATTAACAAGACTGACAAAGCAGTCATTATGAAGCATATACTGTGGGTGGAGGAAAACATGTAATACTCACATGGACAGAGAAAGAAAGAAAAATCATACCAGGTTGTGAAAGGCGTTAAAAGGGAAACAGAACAGGGTAATGGCCTGAGAGTCATGGGCAGGGAAGAGCGTTCAGGAGCTGGGGTCCTCAGGGGGCCTCCTCAAGCCTGATAGGTGATCGATCAGTGGAGGCAGCCACGGGACAGACTAGGGGGAGATCCTGCCAAGTAGAAGGAATAACCCAGGGAAAGCCCTGGAGGCAGGAATGAGTTTGGTGTGCCCAAAGGGCAGGGAGGTGACCAGAAGGTGAACAGAAGGACAGAATACCAAGGAGCGTTCAAAGTGTCATGGAGCCTTGGGAATAAGAGAGGACTTGGAATCTTATTTTAATTGCAGTGGGAAGCCCCTGCAGAAAAATGATATGGTCTGATTTAGACTTTAAAAATATCACCTTGGTGGGACGCCTGGGTCGCTCAGTTGGTTAGGTGTCTGCCTTCGGCTCAGGTCATGATCCCAGCGTCCTGGGATCGAGTCCCACATCGGGCTCCTTGCTCGGCGGGGAGCCTGCTTCTCCCTCTGCCTCTGTCTGCCTGTGCTCGCACGCTCTCTCTCTCTCTCTCTAACTAATAAATAAAATCTTAAAAAATATATATCACCTTGGTAACTTGGTGCAAGGAGGCAAGAGTGAGAACATAAGGGCTATTTATGAAGAGTTACCGCAGCCTTTGAGGTGAGACATGGGGGAACAGGAAGGTGGGCTGCGGTAGCCACATGCAGGCATCATGGTAAAGACAGATTTTACAGTGCCTGCTGATAGACTAGATGAAGGATGTGGGGGAAAGAGAAAATCAAGGTTGCCTCCAAGGCTCTGACCTATTCTCTTCCTGTCACTAGGGACACTGAGACAAAAAAGGAGTTTATCAGTGGTCTAAATTGTGCTGAGAAAGAAAACAGTTGTCCAAAACATGGTCCTTTTTGTGTTACATAATGCATAATCTCCTTCCAGGAAGAAATTCACATTTCTGATAAACATGCTTAAGCAATATTTCTGATGAACTTTAAAGGGATTAAAACTTGTTCTAGGAAACCAGACACCCACCCACTCTGCTGTACTGACCTTTTACCCTTTTTTTCTTTCTTTCCTTTTTTTTTTTTTCTGGTCTTTCTGTATAAAATTTCCTGGCCAACAATGAATCTTTGACTTGACCTATGGGAAGCCTTTTCCATTTCAACCAGATTGTAATAAAAATTTGAACATGCTTGTAACTAAGTGGTCAGAAAGATTCATTTTGGAAAATTCTTCTCATAAACACCTTCCATGGGAAAATAAGAGAATTAAAAATCAAATCAAATCAAAAGCCCAGCATTGAGTGGGAAAAAAAACCAACAACGAATATTTGGTAACTGAATTATTAAAATGAAGTTCAGTGATGATAAATTTTACTTAATGGCTAAACTCAGGACTTCATGAGATTACTGTGGACATACCTTAAAGTTTCTTCATTAAGATTGCAACAAACAGGTGCTTGGTAGCTCAGTCTGTTAGGAGTTCAGCTCTTGGTTTCAGCTCAGGTCTTGATCTCAGGGTCATGAAGCCTAGCCCCATGTCTGGCTCTGCGCTAAAGAAGGAGTTGACTTGAGATTCTCTTGTTCCCTCTTCTTTCGCCCCCCACCCCACGTGCATGCATGCACATGCACGCTCGCGTGCGTGCGCTCTCTCTCTCTCTCAAATAAATAAATCTTAAAATAAGTTGCAACAAATACAAAGAATATGAAGAATTCAATGTTTTAATGTAGTAGATTTCAAGTCTCTAGTTGCATCTTGCTTTTTTTCAGCAAGAGCCTACTATATAGAAAATATGTTGTTCTTGAAGATATATTTTGATCTTAGATTTTAAGAGCTTTAAGGACCCAAATAAATCTTTTTTTTTTTTTT
>RCUC01167396.1:0-85097 GCA_003697995.1 Taxidea taxus jeffersonii | reverse complement strand
AGTGTCCTTCCTCATCTCTTATTATAGTCTTTGGCTTAAAATCTAATTGATCTGATATAAGGATTGCCACCCCAGCTTTCTTCTGATGTCCATTAGCATGGTAAATTGTTTTCCACCCCCTCACTTTCAATCTGGAGGTGTCTTCAGGTCTGAAATGAGTTTCTTGTAGGCAGCATATTGATGGGTTTTGTTTTTTTATCCATTCTGAAACCCTGTGTCTTTTGATTGGGGCATTTAGCCCATTTACATTCAGGGTAACTATTGAGAGATATGAGTTTAGTGCCATTGTATTGCCTGTATGGTTATTGTTACTGTATAATGTCTCTGTTCCTTTCTGGTAATACTTTTAGGGTCTCTCTTTGCTTAGAGGACCCCTTTCAATATTTCCTGTAGAGCTGGTTTGGTATTTACAAACTCTTTCAGTTTTTGTTTGTCCTGGAAGCTTTTAATCTCTCCTTCTATTTTCAATGATAACCTAGCTGGATAAAGTATTCTTGGCTGCATGTTTTTCTCGTTTAGTGCTCTGAATATATCATGCCAGTTCTTTCTGGCCTGCCAGGTCTCTGTGGATAAGTCTCCTGCCAATCTAATATTTTTACCATTGTACGTTACAGACTTCTTGTCCCGTGCTGCTTTCAGTATTTTCTCTTTGTCGCTAAGACTTGTAAATTTTACTATTAGATGGCGGGGTGTGGGTCGGTTCCTACTGATTTTGAGAGGTGTTCTCTGGGCCTCCTGGATTTTGATGCTTGTTCCCCTTGCTATATTAGGGAAATTCTCTACAATAATCCTCTCCAGTATACCTTCTGCTCCTATTTCTCTTTCTTCTTCTTCTGGAATCCCAATTATTCTAATGTTGTTTCGTCTTATGGCATCACTTATCTCTCGAATTCTCCCCTCGTGGTCCAGTAGTTGATTGTCTCTCTTTTGGTCTGCTTCATTATTCCCTGCCATTTGGTCTTCTATATCACTAATTCTGTCTTCTGCCTAATTTATCCTAGCATTAAGAGCCTCCATTTTTGATTGCACCTCATTAATAGCTTTTTTTATTTCAACTTGATTAGACTTTATTTCTTTTATTTCTCCAGAAAGGGTTTTTATTTCTCCTGACAGGGTTTCTCTAATATCTTCCATGCCTTTTTCGAGCCCGGCTAGAACCTTGAGAATCGTCATCCTGAATTCCAGATCTGACATATTACCAATGTCTGTATTGATTAGGTCCCTTGCCTTCGGTCCTGTCTCCTGCTCTTTTTTTTGTGGTGAGTTTTTCCGCCTTGTCATTTTGTCCAGATAAGAATCCGCTGTTCTCCTTGTTAAGTGAACTTGGTCTTGGCTGTATTTCTTTGATCTTCTGGGGGAGGGGCCTGTTGTAGTGATTCTCAGGTGTCTTTGCCCCAGGCGGAGTTGCACCGCCCTTACCAGGGGCTGGGCTAAGTAATCCTCTCAGGTTTGCTTTCAGGAGCTTTTGTTCCCTGAACGGGCTTTCTGTAGAGTTCTGGAGGACGGGAATGACAATGGCGGCCTCCCAATCTCCGGTTCAGAGGAGCCGAGAGCTAGGGGCCCCAGTCTTCAGTGCGCCTTCAGAGAAAAGCGTTTAATCCCTCCAGTCTCCCTAGCCCACGTTTGCGCCGGAGAGTGCGCGCGCGCATCCACCCACAGACACCGCAGGCCTGCAGACTCCGCGGGCCCGCCGACACTGCGCACACTCGCAGACCGTTCGCGCCCGCAGACCGCGCTGAGAAAATCATGCGTAAGCAGTCCCGTCTCACTGGCTTCTGGGAGTGCTCCGAGCTCACCCAGCCTGTGACCAAGCGTCTCTGTCTCTGGCAGAGTCCCACCTGGAGTCTCCGGACCCCGTAGATCCCTGAGCTCTCCCGGGTCGGAGTCTCCCCGGATCTTGTGGGGACCCCTCGCACAGAGCACCGGCCAGTGCCACAGAGCACCGGTCCGTGTCACAGACCACTAGGAAATCTCGGCTCTGTCTCCGCAGCCGACTTCCCCGCTCTAATACCTGTGAGCTCTGCGACACTCAGACACCCCCGATCCTTCTGTGACCCCGTGGGACCTGAGTCTACGTTGTCCCCGTGAGGTCTTCACCCCAGTTTAGCCTCTGGAGTGATGTCCCTCTGTGGATCCGACTTTTAAAAATTCTGATTTTGTGCTCCTCCGCTTGCCGGGAGCCGGCCCCTCCCCCTGGAGTCTATCTTCCCGTCGCGTTGGATTCACTTCTCCGCTGGTCCTACCTTTCAGAAAGTGGTCGATTTTCTGTTCCTAGAATTGTTGTTTTTCTTCTCTTCTATCTCCTGTTGGATTTGTAGGTGTTCGGAATGGTTTGATAGGCTATCTAGCTGATCTCCTGCTGGCTGATGTCGTCTCAGCCTCCTACTTCTCCGCCATCTTGACTCCTCCCCCTTTTTTTTTCTTTTTAAGACACTTGCATTCTCTATTTTTATTTGTGGCCATTTTCCTATCTTTCTGTCTTCCAGCAGGACATCATTTTATTAAATAAAAATGGCTATTGCTGACATTTATTAATTTACATATTGTTCTAGGTGATTTATATATATTGATTTGATTTATCCTCACATCACTCTATAAGATAGTTATGAAATTAATATTACAAAATTTTACAGATAAGAAAACTGAAGTCCAGAGGCAAAAATGCCTTGACCAAGGTCACAAAGCTAGTAAGCTCTGGGGACAATTTTAAAACCAAGTGGATTCTGCTCTTATCTACTGATACATACAGTTTCTCTCACCCCAAATCCCCAGATTAGTATGAGTAAGTTGCATTTATTCTACCTCTTTTAGCTCTACATCCTTTTTTCCCTTAAGTATTATTCCATCATTCATAACCTCTTCATTTTTTTCCTTCTCTGTTATACCAGACTCACAACTGATTTCCTATCCTCGAAACTTCTCTTAGTTTAGTGAATCCTCTTTACTGGAAAACAGATCGTGCTCCATTTATCACATTTAAAAACTTTCAATGACATCCAATAACCTTTAATGTGAATTCAAAATAAACATGTAAGGTAAGGCCATTTACAATCTGATGATTTTTATATATCTAACTTATTTTCCCAAAACTCCGCTCAACAAATCTGCTTTCCAAGCAGAGCCTCTTTGCCACTCTGAGGCTGTGCATATTTTATATACCTCTTGGCTTTTGCATATACTAATTCAATGGAGCAGAGAATTTTCATGGCTAACTAGCAAACCACTGATCAACTCTCATGCTTGTAAAACATGCTGTGTTTGAGCCAGCACCTATCTGGGCCTGATTTTGTTTTTGTTTTGAATATACACTTGGATGCTTGGTTGCCAAGCTAGGCCTGTGCAATTGAACGCACTGCTTCAATCCAGTAGTGACACTTTTACGCTTTAGCCTCCTGGCTTCATTTTTGGGAGTCAAGCCAGAATAATCCACTCACATTCTCTAGCTCATGTTTGTCTTCTTTGTGTTTCAATCTTTGTACTTAAATGTATGATTTTTGCATGAGCTCCTGGTACCACCTGCAAAATCCCTTTGGCCTCAGACAGTTTTACGGGTCTCTAGGCTCTCTAATCAAAATGTGCAAGTCTCCCATCTTTAGAGCTCTGCTTTTGCTATGTAACCATAACTAGTGATAAGTTCATAAAATGAACAAATCCTAGCTACAGAATATATTAGACAATCTGCTATTTCTTATAGTTTGAATATCTGCTTAAGTCCTAGTGGAGGGCTGTTTGATAAGGTCTTTGTGGAGTTATGATACTACCAGTAAATACTGTCATTTTGCCCTACTGCAGGAAAGATGTGCAGGGAAACATTTGTTGTGGTTTAATGTTTGTAAATCAACAGGTAATATAGTGCTTTAGATAAAGCAAGCTTAAAAACGAGGTGACAAAGTTCACGTGGAGTGAAATAATTTGCTATGATGAAAATAAACTGAATAAGATGAAAACAAATAAATATGTTAGTTACATCCAATCATATTTTTTCTCTTTTCCCCCCAGAATATCCTTATACAGATACTGTATATGAGTTTTCTTAACTTTTTGTAATTATAGTTTAAATAAGTTGACAGAAAAATTTAATATTTATAATTTTTTAAAGTTTACAGTGGATGAAGATAAGTATAAATAACCAATAGTTTCCTTTTAGGTTTTGTGTGAGAAGATATATTAGTCATAATATAAAATTACATTCAAAGTTGAATCTCTGGAGAACATAAAGAAGGAAAGAATGTTGAAAGTTATCAATAGCGATAATGGTATCAAGATTTGTAAAAGGGAAGCAGTACTAAATGAAGGAAAAAAAAAATTGGGCCTGTTATGTGGTCCCAATGGAAGTCCCTAGAAAAAATAGGGAGAATTTTGGAGCTGGAATAACCCTTAAGAATTGTACACAGTTGGATAAGAGGATTGGGTCAGTATATCTCTGCCTAAATTCTGCATCCATCTTGGGAAGGAAGAATTAGGCCTTGAATAAGTCAGGCTTTCCTCAGGACTGTGGCTTGACCTTAGCTGAGGCAGCACTGTGATCCCAGGAAGGAGCTGAGAGCTGAGAGCTTATTGTGGCAGCATGTGCAACAATGGCAGCAGTCCGATTTCTATTCCAGACAGGGAATTGGGGAAGCATACAAAGACCATCATATCGATTTCTTTCAGAATTATAAATGGCAACCATTAAAGTTTCAAGTAATAAAAATCAATCCAAAAATTACATATATTTCAGTGTTCACCTTATTTATAATTTTAATAATATACTTGATACCCATGTTATATAATTCTATTAGTTGAATAACTTTGAATTGAATACCCCAAATGGCTTATATTCATGTTAAATAATTAAAACAAATACTCTAGATCTCTTCTATTTAATAGGATATTTGCACTTTTATTAATTTTGAGGCACCAGAATTTTTCTAGTTCATAGTACTTACCTATTTGGTCTTTGATAAGTCTCTACCAACAACAAATTTACATTTACCCTAGGTTCAAAAAAATATCTATAACACAAATAAGAAGCTGCATTTAAGCTAGCATGCAGACACTTGTTAAATTTAAAGAGAAGCTTAGAATTTGTATGAAAATGATTTTATCTTTCCTTCTTAATCAATGTCCCAAATTTAAAAAGTTTATTCACACATTCAAATAATGTGCATTTCTCAGAAAAGGAATAGCATAGATATGGCAAAATTGAGCTGTGTCAATTAAATAACAATGGTTCAAATATCTTCACCATGTATATGGGACTTTGATGTTAAGTTTATTATATTGATTAGTCCCAGTTTGTTATGTTTCAGGAAGTGAGCTAGTGAACAACACATAAATATTTTTAAGTCAAAGGCAAAGTGAGGTGAATTTTTATTGCAGAGCCATAAATGGATTATTTTGCATTCTTAGAGCATCCATCAGAAAGAAAACTGTATTAAAAAAAACCAATATGATTTTGTCAAGATGATGGGACTAAATTGGCCATGGCAAGGTTTTGTCAGAGTTTTTGACTGTTTCATTATTGATTGCATAACATTGATTACGTTAACTGTGCAGAGCTCCAATTTGCTTATTAAGTTTGCTAAAATAATAGATTGGCATTGGCAGAATTTCTTTTTATTTGAGTTGCTTGAGGAGAGTTTATTTCTCATTACTTTGGGACAATCTTAAAAACAAAACCTAATCCAGCCCTCCCCTTAAATTCTAGATTTTAACTTTTTATTTATTCATCTAGTTGCCTGGAAATTTAGAAAAACCCAGTCATTAATATCCTATATGACTGATAGAATTAAAAACAGTAGTGGATCATTAAGAACTTACATTATAGATAAGGAGCTAACTAATGATAGAATATCCTATTCTAAGAAAATAATGAGTAGCATGGTGACACGTTTGTCTCTAAACAATACTCAACATTAATGAAACAGAGGAATAAATGTCTACCCCTTTTACCCTGTGGTATCTTGGGCTGTTAAATAGTGAAGTAAGTTATACCAATGGGAAATATTCAAGAACATCAATAGATTTATTCGGATGGATCATACCTAAAACACACACACATACACACACACAAAGTCCATGGTTCCTTTCTGCAAGGCTGTCCCACATTCTAGGTGATGTGTGATTATGATTTAGTGGGGGAAAGAGTTTCCAAGAACTTCCTAATCAGAAAAAGAGGAAAAGATGCATCACAGAAAGACGGATTGCTGTTCATTGAATATGCCATTTTCGGAAAGAAGGAGTAGACCTTGATCCAGTCTTGATTTCTGGTGCTACTCTTAGATATCAAAATTTTGGAGAGGAAGATGTTTGATAAGTTTTAAGGAATGAAGTCTGAATAAAGATCATTGGTCACTGCTAAGATGATTGTGAGGGTATATGTAAAGACTCAGATTTCCAAGGTGCATGGGTGAAGTGACTTAACATTATCAGAAACAGGCAGGTGAGCATCCCTCACATAAAAGGATAAGAAGGCAAAAGTCCAATAGGGCCCTCACCTGCCTTGTTACACCTCTACCACATGAAACCATGAAGACATTGATGTCAGAGTATCAGAGTGCCAAAGTGATTTTTGCACATACTAGCTCTGGAACTTGGGCAAATTACATACCCCTTGTGCCTCATCTGGAAACTGGTGACAATACTGCACCAAATTTATAGGGTCACCACAAATATCATGTGAGTTAATATGTGTTAAGTGTTTACACAGTACTATGTAAGCACTAGATAATCTTACTATATCTATGATTATTTTATATTTGTGTTAATGGCTCTATGTGGTAGGGAGGGTACAAGAATGAGTGGTGGGACTAAAGATTTCAAAGTGGCAGAACCAGACATAGCCTGGTCTTTTTAAGAAATTGACCTTTCATTCCTTCCATATTAAAAATTCATTAATTTTTAAAATCCTCTTTTGCTATTTATGTATCTACATTTCTAAGTAGAAAATGCAGGCTTAGTCTTACATTAGGAGGAAATCAATTTCAGGCAAAATTTTCCCTATTGGCAGTTTTCTCTCATCCTGTGCAGAACTCGAGTAGGAAAACTGTAACATTAATTGATCTATCAACGGTCTTTGAAACAAAGAAAAAAAAAAAACTGTAATTAAAACTAAATAGGCTTTAAATAGATCTGTGATATTTCTGCACCATAGAAATTAAAATTATTTCAAGAACAAAGATAGGTAGGAATATTCTTAGAGTAGACCAAAGCACAGTTTCTTATGGCATAAATCTGAGCTGTTTTAGCCTTAAGCTGCAGCATAAGTTCTTAATGATCCACTGTTCTTAGGTGAACTTAACTTGCTTCTTCTTGCCACAGTAGGTCAGAACATAAATATCTTCCTTAGATTGCTGATATTTTATTATCCTAAGCTTAAAAATTTAGATATTTCACTGTCAAGATAAAACATACATATTCTGTCAAAACCTGAATTTTTCCTTTGTTAGATATTTTACTTAACTCAATAGTTAATACGAAATAATTTTATAAAGTGAGCCAATTTCTTTAGGTACCCGTGGAAATATTTGGCAGTTACATTCTTCTGGCATGCATACTAGGTAGTTCAAAGGCAAATAGTCCTTGGGATGTGTTTTCTAAGGCTGAGAAAACTTTGATTTGAAAAAAAAAAAAATCCAGGTCAAATCATCCTTTCAAAGTTTTATGCTATAAAACTCTAGGGGGTCTGAATCAAGGATTATTCATTCTTAGATGTATCTGATGATGTTTCTTGATAAAAATCTCATTTTTAAGTGTTCATAAAATTTTTTCTAAGGACTCTAAATAGTCCAGTTAATGTTAATACAGATTTCTCAGAAAAGTTTCAGTGGATTTACAGGTAACACCCCCAGCCAACTATTTGGGGTCAAGGACACAGATTAGGGTTTCTAACTCTTAAAATACATTGTCTAAACTGTTTAGCCACCAACCATTCACCTTGAAACAGCAACAAGGGGAACTAAAAGCATACTACCTCTAGACCTAAAGAATGATTTTGGCTTTGAATCATAAAAACTCCAGTCATGTAAGAGAGAAAGTCAAGGTCCTTGATATCTATCCCCTCCTGCACATGTGCTAAATTTTGTCCTTATATCTCTGAAAAGCCACATGCTTGAAATTAATTATCTCCATCCACAGCATGGTTATCATTCTTGACTTTGTGATTATTCTCTTAAATTTTAAAGGCATTTTCTAAAATTAAGGTATTTGAAAATAACTTACATTTTAGGAAAATTCAATAATGACACTTTCAGGTGCTAAATGGCCCCAATATAAAGTCCCAAATGACAATTTTTGCAGAATTTAGCATGAAGAAAACAGATTTTACCCCAAAAATTGCTGTACATTTTTTGTTCACATATTTGTCAAAGCAATATTGACAGAACACAATGGGGGCCAGAGTCTGTGCTGGATGCTAGATATTCAGTAAAGCTGTCAGAAAGTTCACTGTCGAGTTGGAGAGACAGACAGGAAGGTGACTGCTGTAAGGAGCTATGAGAACCTTGGAGGAGGGATGGTAGACCTTTTCCTTGGGAGACTCAGGAAGGTCTATGTGGGAAGAGGTGACATTTGACATTGGCTTAATCATGGATAAAATTTGAAGGTAGAAGAACCAGAGAAGGTCTTGGACTCAAGTAAAGATTATAACTTTTGCAAAGGTACAGATGTGAAAGGTAAAAGTAAACAGTCAAACAAAGTACACATGGAGAGAGGGAGAAATTCCATGCATCTAGTAAGGAAGGCTGGCAGGAGTCGAGGTTGAAAAGGCACTCTCAGGGTAGGTCATAAAGATGTGGGTGCTAAGGCAAGGATTTTAATTTCACTCTTAGATACTCCATAATGGATTTCAAGCAGGGGAAGGACACAAACTAATTTATCTAATTCATGAGATAAATTGTGTGTGAATTTCTTATAGAATAGGCTATTTTGGTGCCTTGAAGATTCCTATATTTCCAGCACTTAGCTCAAGTGAGGAGACAAATAGCATGTACTTAATTATTATGTGTTGAGTTGAATGCTCAGTCATGAGGCTGCTGCAAGATAAAAGCAAGGTAAGGATGAAGAGCAATGTTGGATTTGGGGTGTATTTTACTACTGAGTTCTCTTTTGGATATCAATATGCCCGTACGTTTTTCCTCCTTTCCTGAAACCTAGGAAATCGAAAGCTATATGATTATTATATGTGGTCCTTATAGTTGACATGTTTGCTCCCTCCTTTTTATGGATTTTATTTTGTTTCAATTTCATTCATTCTTTCACGACTTATAAGCCACCTCAAGTAGGTTCTGAGGATATGTTAGATGAAAATTAATCCATATTTATTAAAAAATTGACTAGGCAAACACTGCTCATGTACCTAAGGACTATTCAGCCCCAGATGACAGTGAAGGATCCTCACAGCCACAAGCTCATGCTCAGTGATGTACCCCTGGAGGAGACCTGCAGCCAGTTCCAACAAGTGGACATGTCATTTTTGTTTCCAGAAGACTACAATTATAAAACCTCTGCATCCTCCTTATGATGTTCAATTGTCTTTTAAATTCTCGGGTTTTCAAAACTATATGAGCAGTAAGTTTTCATGCATGAGTATAATTTCTAAACCTAGTTCAGAAAAAAAGGATGTACATATCACTTAAAGTTCTTGGCTTTCTGGGATTCCCGCTAACCTTATTTTAATAATTTAGGAAGTGTTAAAGGCAATCTATGAATATTGGATTTCCATGAACTATTCTTTGAACTAGAACCACATGAAACTTTAATTATCAGCACTTGTTATTTGAACTTTCTTGTTAATACAATAAAAACAACTCATAAAAAGTAACCTGAACCATTATTCGGCTTGGTAGAAGACACCTCAGTCTTCAGCTTTGCCTTAGCATGGTCACTACCCAGGAGGGCTATGAAATAAGCACTATCTCTGAAAGCGGGAAGTGTGGACCTCTCAAAATCACAGACGCAACTCACTTCAGAGTATAACCCAGACAAAGTCACACAATTCCCTTAAACCCTGTTGCCTCCTGGTTAAGACAGGAAGGATAACGTTACAGAATTATTATGAAAATTGAAATAATACATAAAGTACCTTAATAAAATATATTAAATTGAATGTGCATTAACATTCATGTAAGTGAAATATAGAAATTGTAGTTATGGGACATCACATTTAACACACTGAGAGTAAGTTTACTGTAAAATTAATATTTTCATTATGAGGAACAATATGTTTTACCACTGTTTGCCTCTCCCAAATTGAAGTCAGGCTGACAGAAGTTAAAAATACTTCTCATCTGGTGGGTATGAAAATCAACTATTTCTTAAATGTGATAGTTTAATGATAAAACTGAGTTATTACTGTTCCTATGTGAGAAGTGAGAAGCATGCATAACTATGTTTTTGATGGGACAAATATTGTTATTTACATTCGAAAACTCTTGTCATCATTAGTATGATAATTTAATAATTTATAAATACTTCAGAGCAGGCTGCTGAAGAGTTAATGTCCTTTCAAAGGATCAGTTCAAAGTAAGTTAACTTTCTTAGTTTTTCTGATTTAAAACTGCTTTACCTAATAAATACTAGGGTATTTCTCTAGCTTATTAAATGAAATAAGGAATAAATTACATAATTTATAGGTTACAATCACCAGGGTAATCATAAATTATTTCTTTTTCAATTAAATTTCCAAGTGATTCTATTTTCCTTCTTTTAATTTTTAATTTTTTTAAAGAGTTTATGTATTCATTTGAGACACAGAACAAGTAGAGGGAAGAGGCAGAGAGAGAGAGGGAGAAGCAGGATTCTCACTGAGCAGGGAGCCCAGTGTGGGGCTTGATCCCAGGACCCTGGGATCATGACCTGAGATGAAAGCAGACGCTTATCTGACTGAGCCACCTAGGTGTCCCTGATTCTATTTTCTTAATGTAACTTTTTAAGATGTTTCAAAATAAGTAGATAATGTCATGATTATTTTAATAATTTTATTCTATTATTGAATTAGCCTTATTTAGGACAACTTAAGTGGGGATTTATCCTCAATCTTCATGATATTTATGATGTTCATTCCCAAATTATTTATGAGGTATTTCTCCTCAGTCCCAAAGTACTTATGGCATATTTATCCTCATTCCCAAATTATTTCTGAAGCTAAAATCTAACATGTAAGGATATGGTTTTGATGACAAAATCTTATACATCTTTAAAGTCATGTAATCAAACATTAGCTGCCTAAAACTACATGATTTAGCAATATAGCCTTGAATATACACTTGTATATCACCTCACAATTGATTTGAATGGGTACCCTTGGTAGGATTGAGCTTATGCTTTTAAAAATCATATTTGTCCCTGCTCTTCCCTGTTTATCTATCTAGTTTTATATGAAGAAGTTATTGTTGATTTTCCAGATTGGTGATGAGAAGAGAGCCCAATATGGGGTTCAATCCCAGGACCCCGGGATCATGACCTGAGCAGAAGGCAGAGGCTTTAACCCACTGAGCCACCCAGGTGCCCCAGGGGTTCTTTTTCTAATGTTAAATTCTGGGTAGTTTGTATTCTGGGTCTCAGTTTCCTCATCCTTAAAATAAGTTATTTATGGAAGAATGAGTTTTAATTTTGATTCAAGCTCTGAGATGGTATGATTGGCATGACCTCTGTTTCTCCATGTATGCTTTTTCTTTAGGCTTGGGCTCAAGTGGTTGCTGCATTTTTATAAAATTTAAGATCTTAGACCAGTAGTTTTCAATCTCATTGGTTTCAGGACTTCCTTATGCTCTTAAAAATTATAGAGGACCCCAAAGAGCTTTTGTTTATGTGGATTACATTTCACTGCATTAAAGCTTAAGTGATCACTAATGTTAAGTACCGCTCTCCAATTGCTACCTTGGCTCTCCTCCAAGCCTCTGGTCTCATCAGTTTTAGCATGATTGAGCTTGATCTTCAGAGAAAAAGAATTAATTTCCTTATCTTTAATCCTTCAGATTAAACACTGTGACCTTAGTGGCTCTTCTCATGCTTTTATCCAGAGTTTAGAACCTTTTTCTGTGATATTCTCTAGGCAGGTCTTTGCAATCTTCTCAAAACAGATCAGTAAAATAGCATTTCTCCTGACTCTCTTACATAGCTCATATCTACTCTCCCCTGCTGGAAGAGGCTGGAAACTTTCTTCATGTAACTTGAAAAGGACAAAAAAAATGTTGGTTTTAAATCAGTTTTGTTTTTAAATTACAGAAATTTTAAATTACAAAAATTATCATTTTACAATTAGAGAGCTGTGGCAAGACCCTCATCTGATGCTTTTAAAATGGTTATGGTTATTCTTTCGTTCTCAAGTTTTAGATTTAAAAATATTTTCCAGGCTTGTATGAAGGTTGATGGCACAGTATTATTTCCTGAAACATTCAAATTTTAATCTGGAAGTAAATAATTCATCATGACTTGCCTGCCTGACAATTAAGTTGATTGTTCTTTTTCTTTGGTTTTTTTTTTTTTAGTTTAGATTCAATTAGCCAATGTATAGTTTCTTAATGTGTGGTCAGTGGTTGCAGATTCATAGACCTCTGTCTAGGGCTGCTACATCGGAATTCTCTCTTCTCAGAATTCTCTTACTATTACCCTCTCTTTGAAATTCTGTGTTCTTTAGAGTGTGGCATATACTTGTACTATAGTTTTTCCTTCCACTCATGGTGGTAGGGGTAAAAAACCTTCAATGGCATCCAATGGATTTGATGTGATTAGGAAAACATAGAAACTGCTATCATGGCTGCATTAAAATAATAATCAACTCCAGTTCTACAGGGTGCACACTAATGAATATAATATGATGTGAAATAATTTCCCTGTGGTGAAAGGGTACTTTGAAATCATATAAATAAAAAAAGTCTGGGTATTTCTCAGAATCAACACTCTATCATACTCCATCATAGATGGCTATTGTTCTGTTCTAGAATGGCAACAATTACATATATATGTGATATTTGTAAAAATGCAAAGAATAAAAAAGTACAGAAAAATAACATTGCAAACTTTTTGTTAGTGTTACTTTTAGAACAACATGGACAAGAAGTGAGCCCATTCACGAAAACAGGTGCATATAATTCCCTCCTCCCACACACATTTTGATGAAGGCATTATTGTTTCCAATGAATACTGAGAATCATTTTTTTTCATTCAATTTACTCTTTTGTTCTCCCAAACACTATAATGCATATTCAAATCTACCCAGTAGGAAATTTGGCCTAGCAGTAAATGACTGCATAAGGGTAATGATAATTTAAAGATTGCTTTGAAGAAAAATGAAAGACAAATAAGTTCAAATTGCTTAGATCTAAAAAGCATAAAAAATAAAAGATAAAATAAAACAGAAAGCATAGAGGGAGAATAACGTACAATGATATAATATCTACATGAAACTTCATGGACAGGATATTTTTCAATGAATATGTTCATGACTAATCTTCAGGTGCCATATAACTTTTTCAAAGCTTAATGAAAATGCACATTGTCATGTATATTACATACATTGAAGAGATATCCATAAAATAAAAGAGTCAAGATCTTAGCAAAAATGTTGATATTCTTTTATAAAATGTGTTTCTTTAAAAAACCTTTAAGAATATGCCACACTGATGGGGCGCCTGGGTGGCTCAGTGGGTTAAGCCTCTGCCTTTGGCTCAGGTCATGACCTCAGGGTCCTGGGATTGAGCCCTGCATCGCATGGGTTCTCTGCTCCGCAGGGAGCCTGCTTCCCCCACTCTCTCTGCCTGCCTCTCTGCCTACTTGTGATCTCTCTTGATCTTTGTCAAATAAATAAATAAATAAAATCTTTATAAAAAGAATATCGCACACTGATCTTTATCTAGTGCCATTCTCAAAATTGTTATTGCTGATATAACATATGAAATTCTTTTAAATTATAAAAAAACATTCATGAATGCTTTTCTTTTTGTTCTTCCTTAAGATGCTCAAGATACATCAAAAGATCATGCAATATTTAAAAATGCAGACTTTATAAAAAACAATTTTTTAAATGATTTTATTTATTTATTTGAGGGAGAAAGAGCAAGTGAGCACAAGAAAATTAAGGGGCAGAGGGAGAAACAGACTCCCATTGAGGAGGGAGCCAGATGTGGGGCTTGTTGTGAGACTCAGTCCTGGGACTCTAGGATCATGACCTGAACTAAAGGCAGACACTTAACTGACTGAGCCACCCAGGTGCCCCAAACAATTATTTTTAAAAATCAAAACACCAGGGGCACCGGAGTGGCTCAGTGAGTTAAGCCTCTGCCTTCAGCTCAGGTCATGATCTCAGGGTCCTGGGAAAAAAATCAAAATGCCAGGGGCGCCTGGGTAGTTCAGTGAGTTAAGCCTCTGCCTTTGGCTCAGGTCATGATCTGAGGGTTCTGGGATTGAGCCCTGCATTGGGCTGTCTGCACAGCAGGGAGCCTGCTTCCCACCCCCTCTCTCTGCCTGCCTCTCTGCCTACTTGTGATCTCCCTCTCTGTTGAATAAATAAATAAAATCTTAAAGCAAAACATCAAAACACCTCTTACAAAATCTGATAACAAAGGCAACTAACTATTAGTGCACTACCCAAAAAGTAAACTGCTCCATATTTTATTATGTTTTAAAATAATAGGTCATATTTAATTTTTAAATATCTATATTTGCCTAAGACCAAAATATCAGTCAAATATTTAGCCAAATCAAGGGAAAGTCATCCAATTTTCAATTTTGCCTTGTTCTCTCAATTTGTGAACCTGGAATGTGAATTACACATGTGTCAATGGAAATAAAGCCTTAGAGATCATTTTTAAAATGTGTTAGGCTGGGACGCCTGGGTGGCTCAGTTGGTTAAGCAGTTCCTTTGGCTCAGCGTCCTGGGATCGAGTCCCGCATCCGGCTCCTTGCTCAGCAGTGAGCCTGCTTCTCCCTCTGCCTGCCACTCTGTCTGCCTGTGCTCGCTCCTGCGCTCTCTCTCTATCTGACAAATAAATAAATAAAATCTTAAAAAAAAATGTGTTAGGCTGGGGCACCTGGGTGGCTCAGTGGGTTAAAGCCTCTGCCTTCGGCTCAGGTCATGATTTCAGGGTCCTGGGATGGAGCCCTGCATCGGGCTCTCTGCTCGGCAGGGAGCCTGCTTCCTCCTCTCTCTCTGCCTGACTCTCTTATCTACTTGTGATCTTTGTCTGTCAAATAAATAAATTTAAAAAAATGTGTTAGGCTTAGCACCCACAAAGTAAAGATAGTCTCTGCATCCAAACAGCCACTTGACGTCCCACCCAGCGATATCTGAGTGAGTATTCAAGACATTCAGACCCTAAACTTCCTTAGGTGGTGCTTTGGCCTCATCTGTTCTGTCTTCTTTCCTGCTAAGACCTTTTAAAATCATGAGTAGCAAAGATAAGGGACACTGATAATTGATTCTAAAGATCTGAACTGTTATACAGTTGGCAAAACAATCCTGTACAAATAAAAAATAATCTCTACAAACCAACAGTAATTATTTATATAAAATTGTTTGCCTTGTCCAGTTAAGGTCATAATGTAGTTGAAACTCAAGATTCCATGAAACAAAAGAGAAAGCCACCACAACCACATGTATACGTATAAATATAAAAAGGCTGAGCATGTGATCCAAATGGAAGGGTTTTTCATAATACAAACAATATTTTTTTGTTTGCTTCCTTCTTATTGGTCTGTGACTGTGTCTTTCATGAGGAAATCTCAGGGTGATTTAAAAATAAGAGTAGAGTAGTTTTCAACCAAAAGGACCTGGGGGGATATATTGCTTCTTCATGCTTTAGTTCAGTATGTTTAGTGTGGTATATAACTGAAAATCCAATATGAGATTATCACTGTGCAGTTTCTGCTTTTTAACCACATTTATGTTGTATTCCTGATTGGAGACAGGAGGATATATATGACTCTGGGTTCTAGACACTGGGGTATAACTACTGCAGTCGTCAGTGCCCTGACTTCTCTCCTTCTACACACTCTCTCAGAGTAAAGGAGTTTTCTGAGAGGACAAGAAAGGCACATACAATGGATGGCTGCTATTTGTCTGCCAACTATCAATTGTTCCTTATTCTCCTAATAACATCAGAGTTATTTTTATAACTTAGCAATCAGATCCTAAATTTTGGGGGGTGTTAAGATGTGTCACCTCTCCTGACCGCAGCTATGCAAATCAGATGTTAGCTTCCTAAAATTTGCATCTTTAGCTAAAGGACATATAAACCAAGAAATGTTTGGAACATGCTCATGGGAATGGCAACACCTAAAGAAATCTTTATTAGTTCCTGCTAAACGTTCTTGACTTTTCTGAAACTTGTCCCTCCTGAAAACTCTTCAGTTTCTTTTCTTCAGTCCTTTTGTTAAAAACATCCTTTCCTTCTGTGTACATGTGTGTGGTGGTTTACATATATGTACACACATATATACGTCTGCATATATATGTACACCTGTAACATGTGCATGTATTTACTAAATTACCCAGAATTGAGTTCTACTGGTTATAACTAAGACCTGTATTTATAATGAAATTCTAATGAGTTAGAATGTATTCTACTCTCTAGGAGAGGAGTCAGTGCAAAGCACCACCAGCAAATAATGCTCAGAAAGATAGGAGGCGGATTTGGAAAGGATAGTGTCAACCAAAGTAGGCAATAGATTAAAGAACCAAGTGAGTATAAGGTTGAGTAAAGGTAAATGAAATGTGGATAAGGAAAGACTACTGATTTTAAAAATGAAGATGGTGATCCTTCAGAGAAAGTTGTGTAAGCCGAAGCTCTGAGAGAAGGGTAAGGCAGCCATCTAGACTGCCCTATACTGAGGTATGAAAGGAGGAGGAGGAAGTCAAGGAAGGAAAATGGGAAAATCAGCGGCTTGGGGAAGGGGTGGGGCTAAAGATTAGCAGGTAAGTGATCTATTTTAAGTAAATGAAAAGAAAAAAGGCAAAGGAAGAATTTAAGGATATGATAGGTCATAATAGAGCAAGTATAGAGAAGCGGTTAAAGGAATGTAAAAGAAGATTAAAAGTGAAGATATGTATAGGGATTTGCCTAGGGAAATAATAAACACAGAGTGAGAAAATGCCAACAGCTTAGATTTACAGGTCTGTAAATTTTTAGAACATAAAGATTTTTAGTGTTCGAAGTAATCCAAAATAATGTGTGAAATAATTCTAGAAAAATAATAAAACACTCCTTTTTATGCACTCTCAATTGGTATACTTGCACATGGTTTGTTAATTTTTTGTATTTTTCTGAAAAATAAAGCTCTAAAATGTAATAGATGTATAACACTTAGTACTGTGTTACTTTGAAAAAAAATCTGAGTATGAATGACCCAAATATTGCTACATAGTATACCTTTTTCTACTTATACTTTTACAGAAATACTTTGATATAGTTTTACAATAAGGTGCTTATTAGTCTAAAACCTATTAGAAAATTCAATTTAATTTTAATTATAAAATAGCCAGGTAGACGCTTTTATGATAGGCAATATAAAATTCATGAACAAGTACATAATTAAATTAAAAATAGATTAGCTCTCTGTGAGATGGTCTATTCTCTACCCATAAAAATGTACAAATTGATAGAACTGTCATTAACATACTGTTCTTTCCTTTTTTTTTTTTTTTTTTAAGAATTTATTTATTTGACAGAGCGAGATACAGGGAGAGAGCAAACACAAGCAGGGGAAGCAGAAGAGGGAGAAGCAGGTTTCCCACTGAACAGGGAGCCTGATGCAGGGCTGGATCCCAGAACCCTGGGATCATGACTTGAGCCAAAAGCAGCCACTTAACAGTGGAGCCACCCAGGCTTCTCTTTTGACTGTTCTTTCCTTTATCAAAATATTTTATTGCTCTTCATTAAACAACTTACATTTATATTTTAAACATATTCTTCTATGAAAATAATTAAAATGATAAACAAGTATGTTATACAGGGAAAAAAATATTAATTTATTTTTGAATTTTGAGACATACAAACTGGCAGCATTTACTATGTGTGTGACATAGACACTGAGCAGAAAATAAAAAATATTTTCACTGTTTTTATAATAAATATATATTAAGTAGATAATGGGTAATGGATAGCTAATGGATCACTAATGAATAATACTAAAGAGAATTCCTCAGGCCAAGGCAATCAAGGAAAGCTTGAAATCTTTATGAATATTTATCTGAAGTATCAGTATTATAGGATGTTTACAGGAACAACTGAAAGATGTGTATTATAGGTGGATGGAAGATTGTGAGGAAAGGTATTAATATAGTGAGTATTGTAATCAATATAGGTTTTTGGTATGCCTAAAGATTAAGAATTTTGATTAGCACCAAGTAAAATTATAATGGTAACTGAGATTAACATCTTGTAGACCTTTAAGTCCAATGAGAAAGACTTTATTGGATAGATAGGTAGATAGATAGATAGCTAATAGGTAAAGAGATAGATTTTATTCTGTAATTGTAAAAGAGAAACAATTAAAGTCTTAAAATAGAAAATAGTGTGATTGCTTTCTGTGCTTCAGAAAGAACATTCTTAACAGAAAGCATGGGATGACTGGACTGGAGGCAATTAGATCAAGGATGGAGCCAACAGAGTAGAAAGAATTATGTTGCCTTTTAAAATATCTTTCATTGAGTCATTTCTCCCATCAATTTGCATAGAACTATTTCTATGATTGGAATAGTGTTTATCACGTGGGAACACAGTTCATTGTTTGAGCTCTCCTATTGATGATGCCTCTCTTGCCAGGACAGTTCCTTATTCATGATTATGTCCCCTCTATCTACCTCAGGTAAATGTTAAATGAACATGTAAACTCAATTGTGATGGAAATCAAGACTTCAAAAGAAAAAAAAGCCATAGGGGTATCAGTCATCATATAAGATGATAAATCTCAATGCTAATTAGGAAGTTTAGGAGGAAACAGATAATAGGCAGTTTGAAAATTAGGAGACTATCTGGCCCCACCTATCTTGAGAGAACAAAGATCTTTCTTTTATCCTTCCTACGCAGTTGAGGCATGATCATGGACCCAAGCATACTCTCCAGGATTCCCTACAAAAGAATTTACATCTTGAGAGAATGCTACAAAGGGAGAGGACTTAAAATACTATTCATAGTAACTACATTGTTCACCAGTGTCTAGCTGTGGTAGGATACATGGTGACATCTCAAGTAAATGTTTGTTGAGATTTTTCTTTTATTTGTCCTCTCTTGCAAAGGGTTGGTTCTCCAGAAATTCTGCAGGTTCTATGAGAAACTGTTTACAGAGTCAAGTTCAGTTTAATCCTGATTAGTAAAGCATTTTCACAACATTTACAATGAAATTTGTAGAGTGGACATGATTGTCAAAGAAAGAGCTATATAGAGAGGTGAATATGAGACTCAAACTCAGGACATAGTGACATCAAAGAGGCAGGATGATGAGAAAAGGAGAAAAGGGAATACTGATTAGTAAGAAAGGCAGAAATGTGGAAAGTTTTATTCACAAAAGCAAAGGAATGTCATAAATATCTGAGTTTCACAAATTTTGCCTTGCATATTACAAGTAAGTATAAGACAGCTTTGCCTTTTAATTATATTTGCACAGTTTTTCTCTACTGTAATGGATTTGTCTATTGATTTTCCATTGTTTTTAGTTGAGTTAGTTATAGCTATGAAAATAAAATTCGAAGGAAAATTGAAGTATAAATTAGATTACCATAATATGTTTTGACTACATATTTTGTTATAAGCATAAAGTAACATTCTTCAAATTTTATATATATTTAGAATAATTTTCCACTTTTTATTTAGTAAAATATAGTGTCACTTTTTTTTTTTTTTAATTTGACAGACATATATCACAAGTAGGCAGAGAGGCAGGCAGAGAGAGAGGAGGAAGCAGGCTCCCTGCCGAGCAGAGAGCCTGATGAGGGGCTCGATCCCAGGACCCTGGGATCATGACCTGAGCCAAAGGCAGAGGCTTTAACCCACTGAGCCACCCAGGTGCCCCTATAATTTCACTTTTAATATGAATAAGAAGTATCTTGACTAAGTCTATATAGATTGATTATAAAGCTAAATAGGAGTGTTTTAAGTGTGTTAATGATTATGTATTTCACATCAAATGCCTCTTTGATTTTAAATAAGTTATTTATGCTCAATTCCTCAATTTTTGCTAAGAATCTGTCATGGAATTTTGCTCTTAAATTTCAGCACCATTAGAACCTTACAATCTCAATTGTCCCATTTTAGCCACATGGGTATTTCTGTTGGTAATAGATGCTAATTTACATAATTGTCAAGTGCCAGAATTTATTTACATGTTTAGATTAATATATTAATTAATTATTATGTATACATGTTACATGAGTGACATGTATGTATATCTGTATTTATGTTCATGCATATATTACAATATGTTTGTGTGTGACAAGATCCTTAGGCAGTGCTGATAATGTCCATTTCTTAATTTCCACTTCATATAATTATTTTTAAGAAGCTAATTAAATGCATTTTTAGTATCACCAGAAAACATAATAAAGAGAATCCTGTTTCTATTTTTTTAAAAAATTAACTCTAGCTGTAACTATGCTTTACGGCTATGCCTAAATATCTTGAGAACAGTAATACTGAAAGTTTTATATGCTAATAAGAATTTAATTTATATTTATAGCCCAAGTTTAAGTAATTCTCATATAATTTTATTGCATATTAACTAGGTTTCCTCTTTTATATATGTGCATTAAATTCCAGCTTTTAAAAGTCACCTAAGATGTAATTAATTTATAATAATTGCATCATGCATTTTGAATTTATACCCTCCATGTTATTAAATGAATCTCTAACACTAAATCAAATATTGAAGATCAAAGACATTTAAAATACTTTGAAAGTTTATTAAAAATCATAATGTTAAGTGAATTACTCCTACCTACAAACAAAAACTGTGTAACAGGTACAGAAATCATGGCTTACCTTAAGGTTGTATACTTAACCAGGAGTTGAATCAGACTTAGAATACTAGATTTCTCTAGTCCTCTACCCTTTTCTCTATCTAAGTATAGCCCTAGATGTATTCTGTATGGTAGAACACAGAAAAGTAAAAATATGCACATTTATAATTGATGAAATAGAAAATTATAGTAGTTTCATAGATGTTTAGTCTATTCAAATTTATTTATTTTTCTGTCAAATATTTAACTTTCAACAATTATACATTTCACTTTGCTATGATATCTAGCTTCAAAGTAACATGGAAGAAAAGTTTTAAACTTAATTCAATTAGAAAAAAAATGTAGAGCTAAATATAATTTTAAAAATATTTGAGGCATATCTGGGTGGCTGAGTCAGTTAAGCATCTGCTTTTGGCTCAGGTCATGATCCCAGGGTCCTGGGATGGGTCCCCATTGGGCTCCCTGCTCAGTTGGGCGTCTGCTTCTCCCTCTCCCTCTGCCCACTCATGCTCTCTCTTACTACCTCTCTCTCTCTCTCTCAAATAAATAAATAAAATCTTTAAAAAATATTTGAAAATTTTTACAAAGTTACTTTATATAAATACACATGATTGCAGACATCAATTTATTTTAATAGTAAATCCACCCTTTCATTAAGAAATGCCTCTTTGTGCTATGCTATGTTATCTGTGGGGAAAAAATAAACTATTACAGATTCATTGGAGAAAGCTAATTAAAATTTTTTTGTCTTCCTTTATACAATTATATACTATCAACTCATGAAAAAACATAAATTTGGACTTATTCTGATCTTTCTCATTAGTATAGTACAATAGTGATTATTTCTGGATTTAGTAAGGGAGAAAATAGAGTTGACTGAATGGAACTTGACAAAAATGGAAAGATACACAAAGCAAGCAGCCATGTCACTGGGATCTAAGTATCAAGATGTACACCTAGGTCTATATAGAGGCAGGTAGCTTGAAGGACATCTACCTGTATGTTGTAGGGTGAAATGACAGGACAGCAATGCATTTGTAGAAGGTTTTAGTACCCAGGCAGTAGGGAGTGGGTAGGACAGCTATACCCATAAGAACTAGAAATTTAAGGCACTAAATTCATAGGGTGGAAATTAATAACAGTTTGGCATGAATTGAAATGTCAAAAACTGAATAGAGACATGGACAACTCAATTCACCAGTTACCAGAAAAAGATGACAAGCATGAAAAATTGATGGTGAATGATACAGGATTCTAGGGGGGGTGACCCAAGGTCTAAGACTCCTCTGCTAGAAATGATTCCCTCATTTATCTTGGAGAGAGAATGAGTCTCTGTGCTGGGGCGGGATATGTGAATCCTTCTGGTTAATTAATTCTCATTTTGAAACTTATACTTGGTTCTCAGAATAGAAATTCAAGAAAGTGATTACTTTTACTAGTATATTCTAATAGATGTGTTCTTCCAATTACAGAAATGCACACATTCTTGGAGAACCTCAACACTTTCCCAGAAAAGTCTACCTAAACCAATTTGTGTCATTAATTAAAAATTAATTTCCTCTTTATGCTATAATCATGAAAAGATCTTACCTGGCAACACACACTTAGCCCTTTCCTATTTTCCAAACAATGTTGCCTATGTTTCATTCATGTGTCCTCAATAGGTTATTACCTTTTTCTTTCCAATCCACTCATTTATTATGAAAGACAAAAGTGTCCTGCAATGCAGACCTCATTTCCAACTAACATGTTATTAACAATTGTCTCATCTCTGCTGGAAAGCTGATGTCTAATAACCTAAAAAACATCTTCCAAATTTCTGACACTGTCAGTTTAAAAAAGTGACAGATTCCTAAAGGTATTATCAAAACTTATTTTCTTTCCTTATATATTTCTAAGAAATAAAGCCAACTGACTTGTTATATAAAAAACAAGAACATTTACCTGGTAATGAAAGCAGAGCTGTGTCATACCCTTCCATCCTGTGGCTGATCTCCATCATGTAAACCAGCCCTGGCTGGATCTTACTGGATTCTACTCATTGTATTTCCTGCTTTCTCATGCATATTCCTTAGTATCTGTCTAAGTTTGATTTAATTTTTCAGATTGAAATGTATGATCCACATATGGGAAGAACTGTCTTTCAGGTTAAAGTTTCACTCTTTTATGATATGATTATACATTAAAAAGTAGATTTTATCTTTTATTTTATTTTTTTTAAAGATTTTATTTATTTATTTGACAGAGATCACAAGCAGGCAGAGAGGCAGGCAGAGAGAGGGAGAGGAAGGGAAGCAGGCTCCTTGCCCAGCAGAGAGCCCAATGCGGGGCTTGATCCCAGGACCCCGGGATCATGACCTGAGCCAAAGGCAGCGGCTTTAACCCACTGAGCCACCCAGGCGCCCCAGATTTTATCTTTTAAAAGTAGCCTTTAGTGGCTAATCACATTTAAATATAATCTAAAATCACTCTTGATCATAAAGGGATAGGGAAATATTTCGCTGGGGAGGAGGTCCACTACGAAACTACTAGAGATATGAAATACTTATACTTTGTTCAGCAAGTACTGAATGCAGAGCCTTCAGGGAGGGTGCACTTTTGTAAGAGGCTGTGATGCTGGGCTGTGCCTGGGTGGAAAGCAGCTGTGGCTGGACAGGAATGAGGAGAAACCTCTCATTCTCCAGTAACAGAAGGAGGAGTGACTCTGTGTCAGAAGAGTAGGAAATCCCAGCTGAGAGGTTATGGGTGGCCAAGATCCATCCAAGGGTAGCCTTGACAAGAGTAGTTCTGGAAATTTCTTGATTAAAAAAAAAGTCATAATCAATTCTAGACTTTTTTTTTTAAAGAGAAATTTGAAGTTAGAAGGATTCTTTTTTTTTTAAATTATTTATTTATTTATTTGACAGACAGAGATCACAAGTAGGCAGAGAGACAGGCAGAGAGAGAGGAGGAAGCAGGCTCCCCGCCGAGCAGAGAGCCCGATGTGGGGCTTGATCCCAGGACCCTGAGATCATGACCTGAGCTGAAGGCAGAGGCTTTAACCCACTGAGCCACCCAGGTGCCCCAATTCTAGACTTTTTGTGTGTAAGTCTCTGATATGGAAATTTGCCTGCTCCTAATTTGAAGTTCACACAAATTATTTAGAAGCATGAAGTGCCAAGTGAAAAGGAGAAAACACTCCTTGATGAAGATTAAAGAAATTCCTAGTGGTCTTTTATTTATGTGTGACTTGATATTAAATTGTGGTTTTGTTATACTTTTAGCAGAGATCCCTCTCCCCCACATAATTGTTAATTATCCTTACAAAATAGAGGAAGAGGAAGGCATTTGGTCACTTTTGTTGACTTTATAATAAAGGTGGCTATAAACAAGTTTTGTGCCCTTTGTTTCCTCACCTATCTGAAGAAGTGAAGGGGTTAAAATCGAAGAGGTCATAAAAGATTAAAAGTTTGACAATATCTTTGAAGTATATTGTCTATGTGATGTGAGTCCTTCATACCATGAAGGAGGGATGGTGCTCTATTTCCACCTGAAATCAAACTTGGGAGGAGTCAAGGGATCCATTCATAGACTTTCATATGTGTCTGTTGGAATTTTTATAGAAGGATGGACTGGTGTCTAACTCATACCCAGGAATTTAAAGGGTAAGAGACATGGCTACATGGCTAAAGCTACCACTAAATAGCAAAAAGAAAAGAGAATTGAGTTTAGAAAGAAGCCCTACTCCTATGAAAGAGGGGTTCAATGCTGTGTGTGTTTCTTTTTCTTTTTTTTTTTTTTTTCTGGACCCAATATAGACTTTTATAAAAGGAGAGAAAGGAGGAAAAACAGCCTTGGATTGTTCTGTTCAAGAGGTACACATGGAGGGTTGATGGGATCCAACAGAGAGACAGAGAGAGACTCAGAAGGCCTCTCCATAAAGGTCCAAAGCTGGCTGGGAGGGTCTCAACCCACCTTCAGAACTGCTGAAGAGACCAAGTAATGGAAAATGGTATGTTCTGGAATATATCACAAAAATGCCCACTGGAGTCAGCATTGTCCAGCCATACTCATAAGAAACATATCCCAGATTGATACTTCTTTTGCTTTTAAGATTTTACTTATTTATTTGAGAGACAGAGAGAGAAAGAGAGCAAGAGCAAGCATGAAAATGGGGTGAGAGGCAGAGGGAGAAGCAGACTCCCCACCTAGCAGAGAGCCCAGCATGGGACTGGATCCTGGGACTCCAGAATCATGACCTGAGCTCATGGCAGATGCACAAATGACCGAGCCACCCAGGCACCCCCAGACTGATACTTCTTAAGATTTTTTTTTTTTCTATCATGTTGTGCTACCTCTCTTCCATCTCTAGAAAGGTTTAGTAGTAGCTAAATAAAAATAAAAGAAGCCAGTCAAGGACCTCTCTCTCACTTGTAGATTTCTTCCCTGTAGGGTGCCTGAGCTGTGGAAGAGAACTTTATTTTCAATGGAGTTTGAATTTTTATTATAATAGTGAGTTTTATATAAATATTAATGAATTAAGACACCATGGGGAATAAACTTGCTGCAAGATATTTTTATTACTGGAGGGTGACAACAAAAGTCTATTTCATACAAATGGGTGGGTTGTGGGGGAATGGGTAGGCAGGTATTACATTTTAAAAACTTTACCCTGAGACTTCCATTTGTTCAATTAACCTATTAACTTTGCTTGAGGCATTGTGACCTTCTTTGTAGTGCATACAAAATTACTTAGTTTGATATCATCTTTTGCTTTGGTATTTAAAACTCTTATTTTCTAGAAGACTGATTTTATTAGGATTTGGTCAAGAAAAGGGAAGTTACTCTCTATGTTTCAGGTGTGAAAGCTCTCAATTGAGGGAATTTGAGGGCTTATACTACCACGGATGGGACAGAGGAGTGAAGGTCAGGATTTCAGCTGATCAGATAGGTTTCAAGAGCTTGTCTAAGAGCTGCTGTGAATTTCAGGACCCAGGGATTGTTACCACAAGGACCAGCCTGCAGCACCAAGAGAAGTAATTCTGAAGGAGCAGTCCTGCTCGCTCAGAGGTTTACAACACTCAAGTAAATGATTCAAGGAATCTTGCCCTCACCTTTGCCTACAGCTACAAAAGCTATGGCTGCTCCTTCCATTCTACCTTCCAAACCAGCCATAGTGCTTCTCACAGATAGACTCTGACACAGAATCACTAGGGGTGGAAGCAGCTAAGAAATGAAGAAAAGAAATGTAGGTGTCTCATGTTCCCACCTGACAATGCAGCATGACTAATTAGGCCCTTAACTGTTCAGTTAATAGTTTAAGTTTTTCCTTGTAACATTTTTTGTAGTGATACATTTTACTATTTTACTCCCATAAATCTCTTATTTTACATTTTTAAGTATGGTGTTCAAGAAGGCAGGAACTTGACTGATTCAATCGCTTGCTCATTTACTTACTTAGCATATAATGGGAGCTTTGACTATCCTTTAATCTCTGTTAGTCCCTGAGCACAAGGAGTGGAAGATGAGGCTTTGCCTCAGAAGAGTGTTCTTCTTGGGCACCTGAGTGGCCCAGTCGATTAAGTGTCTGCCTTCAGCTCAGGTCATGATCCCAGGGTCCTGGGATGGTGTCTGGGCTCTAAGCTTAACTGGGAGCCTGCTTCTCCTTCTGCCCCTCTGCTCATTCTCTCTCTCTCTTTTTCTCTCTCTTGCTATCTCTCAAATAAAGAAATAAAATCTTAAAAAAAAAAGAACATTATTCTTATCCTCCACATTTATAGGCACATAATAAATATTCAAATATTTATTGAAAAATTGAGCCCATAAGTGAATAAATACATAAAAAATACATAAACATGCATTTTTGTATCTGGGCAGTAAACACTTATCTTTGGGACAGAAGAATTTTAAAGCCAAAGGCAGACTTCTGGGAGATGTTAGGGGTGAGGTTCTGACTTTGGTGTGCAACATACACAAACTGAAAAATTGAGAACATAAATTCACATATGGTGTGCCTTCTCTTGTGCAACATAAACATGGATGTTCATTTCAATTAATGATTCCTGGTTATAAGGAGTTTAAAAAAATAATTTCATTTATGTAAGGGAAAATACTACCATACACCACATATTTAACCATATGTGAATCGTGAGAATTCCTGAGGACACTATAAATTGAACAAGCCACACTATGTTCTAACCACCACTTCAACTCTTATGACTGTTAGGGCCTGCTTAGCCTAAGGGCAGCCATAACAGGTTCTATAACCCCCTGGTGATTTAGGCGTCTACTTATCTATAAGCCCCTGGTGACTTAGGCCTCTACTTACCCACCAGTGTCGGGCTTATCGGGACAAAACAGAATGTGGGCAGTTATGCAGTTATGCTAAGAAACCAAATGTGCATCCTGCTTCAGTTCCTGGAATTTTGGAATTGTATCTTACCCAACCAGGTTATGGGCGGCTGACTTGTGAACTGTGTGTAACCACGAGGGCTATGGAAAATTACTGTGTGACTCATGCTTGCTGTTTGAAACATATATAAACCCCTAGAACCTTGCATTCGGGGTCCTTGTCGAAACCCGCTGTGCCGGGCAGATACTTGGACCCCAGCTAGCTGGCAATAAACCTCGCTGTGTGACTTGCATTATCCTGAGTGTCCTCGGTTCTTTTCAGGGAGGTGGTCGACACCAGACCTTATCAGTGACCATTTAAAAAGAACATAAACTTAGATTTGAAAGGCAAAGAGGTGGGTGGAAAGAAATCTTAAAAGTCCAACATGCTGCCAGAGCAAGAAAATGTGCTCAAAGGACGGCAGCTCGGTGGTGTTTAAAAACGAATTGAAGGTATCTTGTGGTCTTTTAAAAAACAAACTTGAGGGACGCCTGGGTGGCTCAGTTGGTTGAGCTGCTGCCTTCGGCTCAGGTCGTGATCCCGGTGTCCTGGGATCGAGTCCCGCATTGGGCTCCTTGCTCAGCAGGGAGCCTGCTTCTCCCTCTGCCTCTGCCTGCCTCTCTGCCTGCCTGTGTTCGCTCTCTCTCTCTCTAACTAATTAAAAAAAAAAAACAAAAACTTGAAAACAATGTCCCAATAACCCCAAGATCTCTTAAATCTCTCCCCTGCGTAAGTATGTAGAAGGTGGGGACTTAGGGTTCAGAGTAGGAAGTTCTGGCCCCCACTAATACCTCTCCTTCCTGTGCTCTGACTCTGACCTAAATTACTGTTTGCCTCATATATTCAAGTCTTTTCATTTTCAAATATCCTTGACATCTTTCTTTTTTAAAAGACTTTATTTATTTGACAGAGAGACACATTGAGAGAGGGAACACAAGCAGGGGGAGTGGGACACTCCCATTCTCGGTGGGACACTTCCCACTGAGCAGGGAGCCTAAAAGAGGGCTCCCATCCCAGGACACTGGGATCATGATCTGAGCCGAAGGCAGATGTTTAATGACTGAGCCACCCAGGCGCCCCTCAAATATCCATGATCTCTGAAGGTTAAAAGTGTAAAGTACAATTTATAAATTAAAATAATGTCAAAGGAACACACGAAATATCATTAAGTGTATCTGAATGCTAAGTTCTCCAAATGACAGTGATGTGAGGTGCACATTTAAAAATGATGAGAAAATAGCTCAGTTATTTGGGTGATCAAAATAATATTTGGATGATTGATTACATATTTAATAGTAGGAGACATTTATTTTGCTGTTTTTTTCCAAAGAACAAAATGTTAGGGCATGACATGTAATTTTAGTTAAGGTTTATAAGTTGTTGTTGTTGTTTTTCTTTTTCTATAGGTGAAATGGTGAACAGTTTTAGCATTTAAACAAGGCTATTTGAACTTATAACTAAATTCTCTCGACATGAAGTTTTTGTTTCACTAGTGATGGTTTTGGTCTGTCTAGAAACTGATTACTTAAAACAGTTATGTTCAGAGAATTAAGAATAAGAAAGACTGGAGTGCCTGGGTGGCTCAGTGGGTTAAAGCCTCTGCCTTCAGCTCAGGTCATGATCTCAGGGTCCTGGGATCGAGCCCCACATCAGGCTCTTGGCTCAGCAGGGAGCCTACTTCCCCCCACTTGCTCTGCCTACCTCTCTGCCTACTTGTGATCTCTCTGTCAAATAAATAAATAAAATCTTTATAAAAAAAAGAATAAGAAAGACTATCTGTAAAAATCTCCAACTTTTTTTTTTAAGGTTTATTTATTTATTTATTTATTTATTTGACAGATAGAGATGACAAGTAGGCAGAGAGGCAGGAATTGAGAGAGAGAGAGAGAAAGGAGGAAGCAGGCTCCCTGCTGAGCAGAGAGCCCTATGTTGGGCTCCATCCCAGAACCTGGGATAATGAACTGAGCCAAAGGCAGAGGCTTAACTCACTGAGCCACCCAGGTGGCCCCCAAATCTCCAACTTTTAACAGCAAACATGCTATGTCAGCCAGTTTGCTCCATTCTGCCCCTTTCTACTCAACACTTATCACCTGATTATCCTTTCATTTTTTATCAGATTAGTTTCTGAAATGTATATTTAGATTCATGTAAGTATCTCCAAAGCTATGTGATTGTAGGGTTTTCATTCATTTATTACTACTCTTCCACACAATTATCACAAACGAGGAAATTTCTGCACCTTCTTTTGGCCAGATACAGTGTATGGAGAACACATCCTTAAAAAAAAAAAAAAAAAAAAAAAAATTAGATGAAGACCACAAGCCCGAAGTTGTGTTTTGGTTCCAATGCTTTAGTAAGAAGGGCAAAGGCTATTCTGTGTAGGATGAGAAGACAAATTTATTCACTTCTTCACAGAGAATGTGGTATGACCAAAGGGAAAAAGAGGGAAAGGACCCAAGGAAATGAAGAGATAGTGTGAATAGATCAGGTGAAAGTCCATGGATGATTAGTTCATTCAGGTTGAAATTCAAAATTCAGGTTAAAATGGTAGGATTTTTCTATTTGATGTCAACAGTAATTCAATGAAAGCCCACCCTTCTTTCTGAAATTCTTAGCAAACTATCCATTTAAAGAATTAAGCCAAAATTATGAGATTACATTTTTATCTAGCTAAACAAAGAGATTTCCATGACTGGATAGAGTTTTTGTTTATCTCCCCTTCTAGTATTTATTTTTATTTTGTTTTCTAATCTGTGTTATTTAATTTTGCATCTTTATACTCTTTCTTTATCTTCCAGGAAACATGTTAAGAGAGATCCGAGCTAAAGATCACTTATAAAAGCTTAACTTTTCTTAGATGCAACCATAACAGGGGCTTCTTCTGATTTATAGTAAAGAAATACATGGTTTTGTCATACACACACACACATTTATATACACTCTCTGATCAATATTTTTGCCACAGTGATATTAATTCTTAAAGAGTATAAAGTATTTATAAAATGGTTCCATATATATGCATTCAATAATATCTTTAAATTCATTCAAAGTTAAAAATACTAGAATTAAATATTAAATTTATTATTAAATTTATTATAATTTATTTTATTATATTATATATGTAATATATAATATATAATATAATATATTATATATTCTATTTATTATTAACACATTAATAAAATATTATTAAATATTAAATATTAAATTAAAAATTAAATAGATCCAAGCTATTTAAAGAAAATTACTTTTTTCCAGATTCTTAAAATTAGATGATGGCCAAATTACATATTGACAATTTAAAATGTGTTATAACATCTGTAGCACATTATTTTGTATGTACGCAATGTATGGGGTCCTACATTTTAATAAGATTTTAAGATTCTGTTTTTTAGAGCATCATCACATCTGCAATTATATCCTACCTGTAAGGGCCTATTTAGCCAAAACGGCTCCATTTCAGTTGAACAGTCATTGTGCTGTTTATGTAGTAAAATATGGTCAACCAGCCCCTGACAACAGAGCCCAAATACAAGGGTGGGTCAGGTCAGGAAGAGATAACAGAGCCGAGATGTAGGGATGAGTCCGGCCAGGTGGAGGCATCCAATCAGTGGGGCGCACATACTGTCTCCCTAGCTACCAAAGAGTGTGGGCCCCACTTTTTGGGTGCCAATTCTGACCGAGATAATAGGCTAGTTCAAATAGCTACTATGGGGTGAATTGTAATTCAATTGGCCACCCATGTGTGACCTAGCATGACTGTGCAGCTTTCTCTGTGTGTTACAGTCTCATTGGCTTCCTGTGTGGGGCCATGCCCAACCATAGGGCCTTTGACCTTTAAAAGTTAGTCCATAAGGTAGGGAGGGGTCACCCTCTCTGTAGGAGGCGACCCCGACTGGTCGGCCTGATTCTCAATGCTTGGCATGGAATAAAGCTTTGCTTGACTTTTGCTTTGTATCAGTCTCGTTCCTTTGATTATGGACCCATCACTACCCACTGATCATCTTTGGGAAGAAGGGATAAGAAGAAAATCTGGGAAGTAGAAAGTGAAGAAACATACAGTTATTCTTCAGTTTAGGTCTCTAAATGAATTGAAGGAATTAAATTATTTACATTATCAAGTATTTAATGGCCTACCTGAGACTTGAAGGCAAATTACCCAACATCCAGATTTTGTCCCATTATTCTTTAGTATACATCCTTATTAAAGCAAGGACAATACTGAGCTACATAATCATATTGACTAATTTACTCTTAGGTTCTAAATGACCAGACGTATATTTTTATACGATGTTCTATTTTTTTTTAATATTTTATTTATTTATTTATTTGAGAGAGAGACAGTGAGAGAGAGCATGAGAGCATGAGCGAGGAGAAGGTCAGAGGGAGAAGCAGACTCCCGGTGGAGCTGGGAGCCTGATGTGGGACTCTATCCCAGGACTCCAGGATCATACCTGAGCTGAAGGCAGTTGCTTACCCAACTGAGCCACCCAGGAGCCCTATACCATATTCTATTAATAAGATATCAAGAAAGCAGATACCATACTGGGGTCATAGTTTGAGAATACTTGGTCATCCTTTAAGTGAGGCAACAAAGAAAAAAAAAAGACAGACAGACAGACAGAAAGAAAGAAAGAAAGAAAGAAAGAAAGAAAGAAGAAAGCAAAAACAAAACAAGTTTCAAAAGTCTCTTTCATGAGTCTGGACTGTTTTTTGCCAGAGATAAGTGGAAACATGTAGATTAAAGAGAAATAAGTACAACAAGCCCAGGAGTCATAAAATATAGAGATTTACTGGATATTTCAACAGTCAACAAATGATCTTACATTTGAAACAGAAACACATTTAGGTGAGAGCTGCTGGGTTCAACATATGGCAGGGCTCTATTGTCTGTTTTAAATAACAACCAAAAGGGGAATAGAAAATGGAAATGAGTAAGACAAAATGTAGTTGATATGCCAGGCCCAGAGGCCTTCTTCTGTTCCTTTTTTATGCAATGATTTTAATAAAATAAGGTGATGCCTGCAAGCCAATTTCTTTAGATTAAAAAATGCAGTAGAAATTCTGAGACATTTTTATTTCCCTGACTGTATATATTTGAAATAGTTTATCATTTATATAACTATTTCTGATATTTTGATACCTTAAAGTGATGAGCTTATAATTAAAAAAAATTTTTTAAAACTATGGGTAAAATTCAATGGAAGTGACTGAAAAAAATACCTAGGGTAATTAAAGAGGAGATTTGTTCATTAGTCTAAGGTTTCCTTTCCATAAAAATAAAGTACATTTTATATACAGTATTTAATGAGAAACCAAGAACAAAAAATAAAAATTTAAGGGAATACAAACTATGTTTTTATTTTGCAACACTTTATCTCCAATAGAAGAGATACAAACTCTTAAAATTTTAAATGTAATATGGGGGAAAAATAGAAAGATCACAAGGGGCATACCAAGATACAGAAAAGTAATTATTTAGAACAAAACACTGCCTCAAACTGAGTATTCTTTTATTAAGACATCTTTAAGCAACACAAAGTTCCAAACAGATCCTAGTATATGTAGATATAAGCATGTATAAACTCATAGAACCATAGTCCTAGAGCCTGTAAAAAATTGTTCATATTATAAAATATAGGTTCAATAACAAAGCATCAACAGTTCAAATGACTCTAAGAAAAAAAATCTTGAAAATATTTTTCTCAAGTATGAAAACTGGTTGCTATATCTTCTATGATCTTTTTTTGGTTTTGTTTTAAGATTTTATTAATTTATTTATTGGAGAGGGGACAGAGAACACAATCAGGGGAAGGAGCAGAAGGTGAGGGATAAGCAGATTCTGTACTGGGCATGAAGTCCAACATGGGACTCAATCCTATGACCCTGAGATCATGACCTGGGCCAAAACCAAGAGCCAGATGCTTAACTGACTCAGCCACCCAGGTGCTCCTCTTTTATACTCTTCTATGTTTTCATTTTCACCATTTGTGTTCATTCATTGGCAAGTGTTCCTGTCTCATTCCTCCCAAAACCTCCTTCACAAGATCAGCTAGCTACTAGGGACATTTTGGTCTGCTCTTTTCAGTAACTACCTCCCTCCCTCTCTTTTCCATCACTATATGCTCTTGTACCTACTTCTGTGTTAAAAGAGGCTATTGAATAGTCTTTTTTATGGGCTTAATCCCAGGGTTCCTCTATTTCTTCTCTTTCATGAGCTCACCTACTCCTTAAAAGCCAGTTGTCTCCTAGATTTTTCTACCCAGATACTCCATAAGAACTCAAATTCATTTACCAATATTTAATCATTACCTTTTTCCTAGACTGTGTTTTGCATGAATTTCCTATTTTTCTTTATGGTAAAGATCTATTCAGTCATTCATGTCAAAAATCTGAAAGTCATTGATTTCCTGCTTTCCTGTCTGGTACCAAATCCTTTTACTCTGTACTCTATCTTATAAATATCTACCCCCATCCATCTCAGCTTCCTTAGGGTCCTCAGCATTTCTCTCTTAGTAATTATTCCTGGGTGACTTAATAAAAAAGTAATTCCTACCAGGTACCTTCACCTTGCCTCTTTCAATCCATTTATATACTGACACTTATACAGAATCTTATAGAATACTAATCTGATTATGTTACAGACTTGATATCTTTAACATGTTTTCTCAAATATGTTCTGCAGGTATTTATATAAAACAAGTCTGTCATCAGATATATAGAGAGATTTCTGTATTAAACAACAGTAAACAGTTTTCTAATACTGCAATGCTTCTAAGAACTTTTTTTTAAAGATTTTATTTATTTGGTAGACAGAGATCACAAGTAGGCAGAGAGGCAGGCAGGGAGAGAGAGAGGAGGAATCAGGCTCCCTGCTAAGCAGAGAGCCCGATGTGGGGCTCGATCCCAAGACCCTGAGATCATGACCTGAGCCAAAGGCAGAGGCTTTAACCCACTGAGCCACCCAGGCGTCCTAAAGAAACAGTTTTTTTGTTTGTTTGTTTGTTTTTTTGCTGTTTTCAAGTAGGCTGCACACCCAGCATGGAGCCCAATGTGGGGCTTGAACCCATGACCCTGAGATCAAGACTGGAGCTGAGATCAAGAATTGGACACCCACCCAACTGAGCCACTCAGGCACCCCTCTTCTAAGAACTTTTAATATACTTTTATGCTCTCTTTCAAAGTGCACAATATATTATAGCACACAGGATTTCTTGAAATTATTTTATTCTAAAAAGCTTTCTGTTTTTGTTCAAATTTATTGTTGTTCTATGGATACCACACAGAACCAGTGATCCCTAGGATGCATTTTGAAAAAAATTAGGTCAGGATTAAATCTGAACTTCTTTGTATGGCATAAAAAGAGGATCAACAAAGTAATTCATGACTACTTTTTTTCACTCTGCTTATACACTTCATTCTGTGGTCTGGCGACACCAAACTTTGTAGTTCTCCAGGTATGTCACATCTTTCTTTTTTCCCTTTGCTTAGAATGCTTGAATTCCTCCTAGAAGCCTCCTGCATGCCTACATATTATTAAATACCAACTGATGCACAACTTCCAGATCATATCCTGATGTATCTGCACTTTCCAGGAAAAGAAGTCATTTCCTTGTTTATGTCATTTTCCCAGATTCAATTGTGGAATAAAAAACCAGATTAGTCATCTTTATAATTCTCAAAATGTAATGGAGTTCCAAGAACACTGACATTAAATAGATGTGAATCATTAAACAAACAACTTAAGTTTAATTCAACATTTAATGAACATTTCTTATGGGCCAGGTACTAGCAAGATTAGAAGATGAATGATACTTTTATTATAGAGGTAATTACAGTATTCACTTGATAAGATTGTTATGGTGATTAAATGAATGAACATAAAGCATTTAAAATACCATATGACATATTTTTTTTAGTGCTATATTAGTTTTTGTTAAAATAAAATAAAATAAATGAATACTAGGACTCAGCTGTCAAGGAGTTTACAAACCAAAAGCAGAAAGCAAATGGGTAGAGCTACTGAGTATACCAGGTGGAACCTGAGTACTATAAAAATTTTTGAAATGTATGAAATACAGAAAATGGAGAAATAAATTCCAGCAGAAAGAATTGCGATGGAGTCTCAGAATCCAATGCTGGAAGCAAGGAAGGAAGGAGGGAAGGAAGGACAGGAGGAAAGAAAGAAAGGAGGGAGAGACAGAGGGAGAAAAAAAAGGAAGAAGGGAGGGAAAGGATGAGGGAGGAAGGTAGAGAGGGAGAGAGGAAGGAAGGAGAGAGAAAGAAGGAAAGGTAGGTAGAAAGGATGGAAGAAAGAAAGGGAAGAAAAAGTTATTCTGTGCATGGAAAGTCACCTTGAGAGTGGCTGGTCACTGAAACCTGTGTACTGATAGTTATATTCTTGAGGAGGAGAAACAGGAAGTACACATTTCTAACATCATATGAAAAAAACATTTTTTCCCTATGTAGTCCATGCTTCATATTAAAAATGTTCCAGTCTTTATATTTTTAACTCAGTACTTTTTTTTTTAAAGATTATATTTATTTATTTGACAGAGAGAGATCACAAGTAGGCAGAGAGACAGGCACAGAGAGAGAGAGGGAAGCAGGCTCCCCGCTGAGCAGAAAGCCCAATGTGGGGCTCGATCCCAAGACTCTGGGATCATGACAGGAGCCAAGGGCAGAGGCTTTAACCCACTGAGCCACCCAGGCACCCCTAAAATAATTTTATTATAAAAGAAAATTTTTATTTTCTTAAATTAAAAAGTATTATTTGGTATAAAAATAATAACTGGTGACCTTATTTATTACTTGGAAACTATAGGAGATGCTACAACATTTAAACTTCTAACCATCTTGTAAAACAAAACCTTGATAGGGAAAAGGGAGTATAAAAACAACTCATTACAGAAATAACATTCAGTTTCCTGATTTTGTTGTTTGCTTCAAAGTCAAGCAGAATCACAATATACTAAGACTCTGAAAACTAAAAGTAAGTACATTCATTCCAAGTCTAATTAATCGGCAATTCATCACAGGAAACTTTTTCTAGTCATATTTATTTTTGGAACTATCTCTGTCACTTTCTGGTTCTTCTGACACTCAATCTTTAACATTTGATATACTTGTAAAATTGCAGATATTTCCAGACTCTTTTGTGATTAAGGGCAATTTTAAAACTAAACTGACTTATTTCTCACTATCTTAGAAATCAAGTAAAAAACTAGAACTTACCATATGGAAAATCTTAAGAGGCCATAACTCCTATCCTAAGAATAAGAACAACTCATAAAACTAAACAGACTACTAATGATTACTTTCATTCTTGGCAGAAAGCAGAAGGAAGAGTTTGTGGTGACTTGGGTAAGAACAAACCAACTGAACTTTTCAAAAATGTCTGATGCCCATGCAGTGACTCTGGTGGGTTAGCATGTGGAGGCACCCTGATCAGAAGGTGGGTGCATCTCCGTTCACAACTTTTTCCCATGGGCCTGAGAATGTGAAAAGGCTGGAATCATGACAGAATTCAGAAAAAAAAAATCTTTCAAGGCACTCTAGAGTCCATTGTTGCTGTCTTAAAAGGGCAGGGATTAAGCAAGAGAGCTAATGTAATTTCTACTAGGAAACCTGGGTTTGCATGGAGTTCACTGTAGTAACCCTCCAAAGTCTCAAAGCAATGCAGAAGGGCAGTGAGAGATCTCCTGAGGTACAGAGAGATACACTGGAAAGCAGTAAGAACTTTCCAGTAATCCAAAAAGTCATCAACAAGGCTACAAAACAGAGATAATTACCAGAGTTTGGAAAGCTAGAAGCTATCAGTAAAACATCACCAGTCTTGAAAGCTTTCATCTAGTTCAGATTTTAACCATGGTGAGAACAGTCTTAATATCACTCTCCAAATATATGAAATCTGTGGGCTATTGAATTGAAATTTCAAGAGAGCTCAGACCACATACACTTCCACATTAGATTGATTCAATCTTTCCCCACCTTGCCAAACTAGGAATCTCACAAAAAAACACATAACATTTTCTGAGGAGAAAATACATTACTATAATATTGACTATTCTTTTACACACATTGCCCAACATACAATAAAAAAATGAGTCATATGAAGATGCAGTAAAATGCGACCCATGGTCAGAAGAGAAGTCATCCATTGAAACACCCTTATTATGGGCTCACTGGCTGAAATGATCAGATAGGGACTTTACATAGCTATGAGTAATATGTTAAAAAAGAAAGGGAAAATGTTAAAAGGGAAATGGGAAATGTTAAAGGGAAAAAGTGGACAAGTTGTGTAAATAGAAAAGTTGTGTCAACAGAGATTAAAACCGTAAATTCTGATTTGCTAGAAATTAAAAAAAACACTATAGTAGTACTGAAGAATGTAATTGAAGGGCTTCACAGATTAATGAGAGTGAAAATATCAGTGAATTTGAAGACATTCAAGAGAAATTATCCAAATGATCAAAAAGAAAAAGCTAAATAAAAGATCAGAGCAAATGATACTTGTGAAGTAACAAATAGTCTGTCTTGCATATAATTAAAGCCAGAGAAGAAAGGAGTGAAACAAAGGAATTATTTGAATAAGAAAATAATTTTAAAGGAATTCATGAAAACCATAAAGCCACAGACCCAAGAAACTTGACAAACTACAGGCAAGATAAATTTAGAAAAGAAATCACCTAGGCACATTATAATCCAAGTGCTGAGAATCAGAAAAATGTGAAAATGGTAGGGTTGGCACAATTACATTGGGGGATCACTAATTGACAATAATGATTGATTTCACTAGAAACAATGGGACTAGAAGACACTGAAACAAAAGCTTCAAAATGCCAGAAAAATGTGGGGTAAGAATTCTGCATCTATATATTATTCTTTCAACAAGAAAGAAGAAAACACATTTTTTTTTTTAGACAGAAAAGAAAAGCTGAGATTATTTGTCTATAGCAGACTTGCTATATAAGAATTGCTGGAAGAAGTTTTTCATGCTGGGGTGCCTGGGTGGCTCAGTGGGTTAAAGCCTCTGCCTTCGGCTCAGGTCATGATCTCAGGGTCCTGGGATCAAGCCCCGCATCGGGCTCTCTGCTCAGCAGGGAGCTTGCTTCCCTTCCTCTCTCTCTGCCTGCCTCTCTGCCTACTTGTGATCTCTGTCAAATAAATAAAATCTTAAAAAAAAAAAGTTTTTCATGCTAAAGGGAAACACTATTAGATGGAAATCCAGAGCTCCAGAGCTAAAAATCTTAGAGATTAATTTTTCTGTATTTTCCTTTAGCCCTTTTACTTCATCTTACTTCTCTTATGACTACATATTTTTCTTATTATTATTCCTCCTTTTCCTTTCTTACTTTTAGTCTGAATTCTAATCTTTGGCCTGAAGATATTTTACTGACCTGATTGCTACATTCAACCGATAATGAATTTTGACTTTCCACTAAATCATTTTCACACTTACTGGTCCCAGTTTTAACACAGCAAAACTTCACCCAACACCTTAATACAACACATATTGGAGAAAATGACACTATATATATATATGTATATATATGTATACTGTATATATTTATATATTTATTTACCACATATATTATATGCTATATAAAACTATATATTTATGTATATTTTTAACAATGGATCACCACCAGGGAATTAGCAAGCTAGTGATATAGTCAGATTGGCATATAATACAACTGTTCAGGTCTTTCCAGACCTCCACTTTGCCCACACAGACACACACAGACACAAATAAGCTTTATTTTCCACAATGAATCTCTGCTGGATGTACCTTCCAAACTCCCTCTTTGGTTTTGCCAACTTGAGATTTACTCTATTTGGTTTTACACTTGAAATTTTTCTATTGATTCTTTTGCATTCTTAATCTTTACTTGAATAAATATCTTTAGTTCTCTTTTCTTTGCATCCTAACCTCACCAACTTCCAAATGCCTGGTATTTTTTTTTTGTTTTCTTTTGACTTAAATTGAGCTAAAATTTTTTCTAAGCCTGAGCAATTCCAATACAGACTTTAGGGGCTTAAGACGATACTGCTTCTCTCACCTTCTGATTAATAAGATTCTAAAATAATTAGATAATAATCATGTAATGATTAATGAGTTATGTCAAACAAGGAACTAAATAAATTATGTTGGAGAATTAAAGAACATGTGTTCTAGACACTGGATTTTTGCACCCACACTAACCTTGTGCTCACAATCAGAAAATGCAAATCCATGTCTATTCATTTAGGCATTCATGAATTAGAATTATTTTTCTGTAGCTTTTAGGAGCCTATGCTATCTTAAGTAGATAACCATTTTTTTGTTATTTAATTTATTAAAATGCCAATTAAAATTAAGTTGAAAGACCTTGAAGTAAAATATTATCTTAAACTCAGATTAAGTCTTAGATTATTATAACAATCATTTATAACTGATTTCTTTAGTGCTTAATTTTATTCTAAATTCATTTCTTGATTAACCTCACTGATGAGAACACAGATTTCATAAAATTATGGTTTTTTAAATCTGAAATTATATACTAGCTATGTATTACTTAGTCTAATCTTAGCACCTATTTTATATCAGCAGAATAAAAAATCATGTGAAAAGACAAATTCAAGATTAATCTTCTATTTATAACTTTCCTCTTTGATGAAAAAAATGACTTAATTTATGTAAATAACATCATTTTGTATGAATAAGCTATTTTTATCCGTAGTTTCGTTACCTGCTTCAAGAAAACAAACAGATATAAGAGAAAAAGTTAAAAACAAAAATAAAAACAAATCTTCCTAGTAATCTATGTAACAGAGTTCATTCACTTTATCAGCAGGAATTCCTAAGCAAATCATTTGTTTGGTGATGTAACTTCACAATATTATGATGACAATTACAAGTTCATTTATTATACGGTTCAACACTGAACCTCATCTTGAGATTTAATTTATTGGTTTCACGTGGAAAAATGAATGAATAATTGTGTTGGCATTTTTGAAGGTCTACATGTAACCAACATATGTATTAGCATTTCATGAAAAAAAAAACTCCACCTTTCCCAATAAATCTCTATATTTTCTTCCTAAAAATTTGGCACTGCATAAGGTTACACCCTAGCGTCTTAAAAAGTGGATGGAACCATTCACACTGTCAAGATTTCTACAAATAAAAAAGTAAACTTAGTAAAAGAAAGAAAAACAATAGCATTTACCATTTAGCTCATATCATATATATGATATCCGTTTAGCTAAAGAGCTCTACTTATATATAACAATTATATATGTTATTTTTATTTATTTATGCATAAACACATATTAATGTGCATATACATACATATACAAGTATATATGATTTATAAAATAAGCATAGCTTTTACCTAAGAGACTGCAAAATTTTTAATCTAATGTACTATTTGTTCAAGAGTCTTTTTGAATTGATACACATTTATTTAGGTGTTAGAGTTAAATTTGTGCATCCCTTTGTAAAATTTGTTTTGCTTTAACACATAGTTTAATCAACACACAATGACTTTTAAACAAAACAATTTTTATTTCCATTATATCAGATTCTATTTCTTTGACAGTAAAGCATGTATTTTCATTCCCATGCTATTTTTCTCATAATTTATGATCATAACATTTAATTTCAACTTTTATGAGAAGTCTTTTCTCAGAAGTCCTTCTAGTAATTTTTCTTTATCTTAACTTTCATTTTCCTATTGTTCTTAATCTTCTGGAATCAAATTCCCTATCCATGCTAAGTCCAATGGTAATGTTTTCTTTGATTTTTCATTGATCCCACCTCTAGGATAATCTTTTTGAACAGTATCTTTATAAATCAAATAAAAATTGAAATTTCACAAGCAGTAATCTATTTTGACTCCCTGTTTTAGGAAAAGCTTCCGTCATTGATTGGGAAAACCCAGGCTGGCTACTAGAATATTGGTTTAGGCACATTGGATCAGAGACATAACAAGGGTCAGATCTAACTTAGAGATGTGGTCACTAAACACATTACTACATGTAAGTTGGAATGCATAAAACATCCATTCAGGAAATTTTGTTACAAAAATATAAGCTAGTGTCACACATATGAGGCTATAATAAAAGAGGAAATGGTTGGTTGGTGTTCGTGGTAAAATGGGCTAAAGGGACTGAGTTATTATTTAAGCTTGAGCATGTCTATGCCATACTTAGTGGTTACCACACTCTTTGTTTCCAGAAAAAAGAGGGATGAATTAATTCAAACTTCATTAGGAGAAAAAAAATGATTTAAAATACTTTCAGAATTAAAGTTGATAACCTTGAATATTTGTAATAGCTTCAGATTGGTTTTGAGTGTTCTCCTTCTGGAGGCAGAAAGAAGCAAATTCTGGAATTACTTGGGTGCCTTAGTCTTTTATAATGATGTTTTTCAAAATTGTTGAAAACTGCATAGCCTTTTGACTTTCATAATACCCATGTCCTTAAATCACATTCAATATGTTTATTTGAGATTGTTCTCTTAGATCAAGATTCTATAAATTTCAAGGACTTATCTTGCTAGAATACCAAATACATTTGCAAGGTTAGTAGTGGTAGTGTTTTTGATTCAGATAACAATAATAGTGAATTATTTACTAAGTGTATTTAATATATGCCAAAGGCTGCAATAAATAGTCAGTATGTATCTCCTTTAACCATCATGAAAAAAGTAATAATGGGCTTTTATCATGACCATATTACAGATTTTTAAAAATGAGGTTTAGAGAATTTAAATTACCCATTATCAAATGACTAGTAGGCAACAGAGCTAGGATCATAAAACAGATCCACTGGAACTCCAAATCTAACTTCTTTCTACTCTACCAGGGATTAAAAAGTCCAATAATTGTGCTGTTAACCTTTTATGATGTTCATACCTACTGAGCCCAGAGATGTCTCTTAATTAGTGTCCTAATGTTCAAATGAATCATGTGAGGTTATTGTTAAGATACAGGCTCTCATAAAAGTGGAATTATACAGTATTTGTCTCCTTGTGACTGGCTCATTTCATTTAGCATACATAATGCCCTCAAGGTTAATTCAAATTGCAGTTTTGTATGATAGGCATAGAACTTCAGTTTTGCAAGATGTAAGAGTTCTGGAGATTGGTCATACAGCATTGGAATGTACTTAACACTATGAACAGAACATTCTAAACATTTAACATTTAGATGGTAAATTTTACTGCTATGCATATTTTACCACAACTTAAAACACAGATTTTCATTAGATAGGTCTTGGGTGAAGCCCAGATGATGCTGGTTCTCCTGGATCATACTTGACCCTTCCAATAGTGAGAGCATAGCTAGCTACTTTTCTTCAAGAATACCTCTAAGCCACTGCTATCTGATTCAAATTGATGTGTGAAATAAAACCTATTCGAAGTCCTTACTCTCAGCTACGTTGTCTTTGCAACTGATGTGTATATCCTCATTCACTCTAGTAGGATGAATGAGCAATATTGCCTTTTGCTTCTGATGCCCTTCAATTCATCAGCGATTTCAGATTCTAACAATGCCTTTGGCCTTGGAAGCATCTTATTCTTAAACTTCTAAGACAATCATGTCCTGAAATGTCTCCTGTGATGATGCACATTGAAAAGTTTCCTCCCACCTTGACAGCTGAGAAGAGTGGAAGAGTTTCTAACCTGCTGCTACATATCAAAGAGCCTGTCTTTTCAGCTTCACTGACAAATTGAATGATTTTCCGGAGTTTTAGGAAACATCAGGCAAAATATTTTCCAGATAAAAAGCTGCTGTCAGCTGCCTGCCGCTGATGGGGCAACTTTAAATTCTGTGGGGGGAATTTCTACTGCAGTTTCAATCCCAAGTTCTAGCTTTGCTTATGTCTTTTTGTTTGACTCTCTTCAGGTAGTTCACCAAAACAGAACAGGAGAAGCCATGGGCCTCACCTTGACTGACACTCCCTACATTTTCTTTGGAGGAAATAATGGGTTCAGGAAACCCTTAAGGTTATTGCTTACAATCTGTTCTGCTTTTGAACTGAACCTTATAAAGACAATAGAAACTGATACAAGAGACCATCTACAAATTTTTCTAATACCTCATTAAAGTGGCCCAAGATGACCATTCTGTACTACAAAGCAATGAGCTCTGCCAGGAACATCCTCTGATTCAGGATGTATGGATGTGATACGAAGAGAATGGGCAGGGAAACAGAATCAAAAGGATGTCTTCTGCTAAGAAAATGATTCCCAGAGCTGCTTTGCCCCTGAAACTGAAATGTTAGTCCTTGGTGGGTGAGTTTCTTATTTTTCCTTACTTTCCTGAATGCCTTTTCAATATATCCCCATTAGTTCGAATAAACCTGAATTAATCTTTATTTCTTGCAACCCCAAAATGTCTAATGCACAATTATTCCTGCCCATTGATTAAGCTTTGGAAAATCTGACAGATTCTGGCCCAACTAAGGTTATGGACTCTATACCACCTAGGATGGACCTAGCCATTGAAGGTCAGATCAGGCCTCTTATCTTATAAAGTCACTCTTACAATGTTAATGGCACCTGTGTTCAAGGGCAGCTCTCTTTTGTATTTAGAAATACTTCATTCTCCTGAAAAAATTTAAAATATTTATTTTGATTATTCCTATTAAAGTTACTCAACAACATTAAAAAAGTGTATGTTTAGCCAATCAAAATGGTAATTCTTGAGAATTTCTAAACTTACCTTTATCTCCCTATTAATTTGCTTGGAGGGAAAAGAGTTTATCCACCTCTCTGAATTGTACCCCACCTCTGCTTTGAGAATTAAGCATTCCTCCCTCTCCACTGCATCCCTCTAGAAGCTTTAGACATACTGCATTTTCCATTCTTTCTTCTCATTTTCCCACTCTGTATTTTTCTTTCTTTTCTGTATTTGTTTTTTATACACTCAACTCTATCATTCATCTTCTCACCTCATTGGTATTTCAGAAGAATCAGGTTCTTTTCTTATGTCTGCTATTTACACCACATGGCTTCATCCATCCTCCTGAGTCATAATTCCTACATTGGTAAATGGAGATTAAAAATCCCTGCATTTTCTACTTTATGTGGATTTTTGAGAATGGAAGACCATAATATACACAGAGGGGTTTTGTAATTGTAAGGTTTTACATGAGTTTTATATATTACCTAGAGAACTATCCTACTTTAGTTTTATACCGCCAGAAACAAATTACTAAATAGTGAACTTCTCTCATAGAGAAGAATCATTGCATTTAGAAATATGGTTCTTCATTTATATTTATTCAGTTACACACCATTTTAAAAAGTGTCATCACATTTTTACCTGTATGAGACATATTCTTTTTGAACCAGTACTCATAGTTTGTTAAAAGGCAAAGATAAATAGAAAACAGAAAACTTTGAATATTAGTTGTCAAAAATAATGAAACAGTCCACCTCTGAATTTTGATGAACAAAACAACATGTTCAGTTTTCCATCAAGAATGAAAAACAGCTGTCTCACTCAAATATTTTTTCTCATTTATAAGATCAAATTAATATTTATGTCATAGTGACCTTTATGACTCAGTCTTAAAGTAATCTATGTAAACATCATCCACCAAAATGTACCCCATAACTGTGTATTATGCTTAATAATTTATTTTTCTATCCACTTAGAAGTCCTGGTATTACCAATATTTATATGATACTTCTTCCCTTAGGGAGAAAAACCTCTCAGTCATCTTGTGTTATCAGATAAAGCATAAACTCTAGCATTTGTCTGAATATAAAGCATTTGGATTGAGGAGACATATACTTTAATGAGGATTTTGGATACCTAAGATTTACTGCTGAATACTCCTTGATTTTTGATACAAGTATTGTTAGAATAGCTTTCTGAGCCTTGTTCCCTTTGCCATTACAAAACTGAGATTAAAGCAGTGCCCAATTTCACATTTAACATGAATAAAAGAAGCACAATTAAAAAAGAATATATATGTAAGAGGACAGAAAAATAATTGAGCACTTTTTCAAGAACCTCAGACATTTAATGAATAGTTTGGAAGAATATGCCTCATGAAAGGAGAGACACTACCTAGACTTCTAAGGAAACACAGAATAATAGCAGCCACAAAGAAATTTCCTTAAGAGAGATTTCACCATCCTATATTAGAAAAGGTTTCAAAGCAAGATTTCTGTTTCATTCCTCATTTTCATCTACTTTCCAAGAAATCTATATATTTACAATCATATACCACAGCAAATAGCTGCTTTAGGTATAAGGACCTTTCTGTTCAAAGAATTTAATGTCTTAGTTCAAAAGGAAATGCTGTGATAGCTCTTTAATTGGGTCATACAGTTTCCATGGTTGGGTAGAATTTGGCTTTCACTAGTTCTTGTTCTTTAAATTCAACCACCTGCCACATCACCACAAAGAACAGATAATTCACTGGTTTTTTAATTGGCATGAATGTATAGCTTTACGCTTCAAAGGAGAATTATGTTACTACAATATCCAGAGCCTTTTAAGTTTCAATTTCTTTGAATATTAAGCATTATCTAAATCTTGACATATATTCAGATGAGAAAAGAATCGGAAAAATAATTTCTGTAATTAATTATGAAAAAAACAGGCTTTTAATGACTTGCTATTAAAATACAGGCCAAACATCTCATTACTTATTTCTTAATATTTACCTAAATTACAGTCACTTAAAGAATCTGATTTTTTTTCCTGGATTTGTGATGTTTTCACTCTATAGGGAAAAAAAAAAATCTCACCGGACATTTATTTGGATCTGCATTTTTTCCCACAAAATTCAAAATTCAGGTGACATTTGTGGCATCATAAATTCGGATTCTTAATTTATTTGAATTTTTGCTACCTCTGAGAATGGCTCAATGGATCTGTGACAAATGTTTCCCAGGAAAACTGATAGGGTTAATAAAATCTAGCTAACAGAACATGATATGAACAACTGTATAAGGCACTATTTACAAATAAACATTTATAAATGCAAGGACTTTAGAGATTTAAAATTCAGCTCTTCTACACACTAGTTATTGGACTTTGAGTTTCAGAGAATAAAATAATTAATCAATTTCCTCTTCGGTAAAATGGAAATAAAAGCAATCATATCACAGGAACTTGTGAGGTTTATCCCTCTTACATTCACATGGAAATCAAAGTCTAAAGAGGGAAAGTGACCAAAAGTATCATAAAGAAAAAGTTACTGGTTTAGGACTCAAGGTTCATACTCCATGTTCTTAAACACTATTACTCTGCCTTTATTTATTTATTTATTTTTAAATATTTTATTTATTTATTTGACAGACAGAGATCACAAGTAGGCAGAGAGGCAGGCAGAGAGAGAGGAGGAAGCAAGCTCCCTGCTGAGCAGAGCGCCTGATGTGGGGCTCGATCCCACCCCGAGATCATGATCTGAGCTGAAGGCAGAGGCTTTAACCCGCTGAGCCACCCAGGTGCCCCTTACTCTGCTTTTAATAAGCATGAATTCACATATAAAGTTTTAGATTTCTTAATTTCTTATTCACGAGTAGAATATGTTACATATATAAGGCATATCTCCTAGTTATTACCTCTAAAACTGTGTTTGAAATACTGGTAACTCCCATCAGGTAATATGTTGAATTGTTTTTGGAACATTCACCTGTTAATGTAACACTTGCAGGGTATGATCATTTGAGACTCTGAGACAAAACTACAGCTTTCCACTTAATCCTAGAGTTTTTCTTTTTAATCTGTAGAGTATATGCAATTTGGAACAAATATGATACCTGACTGAACTTTCAGTATTTCAGTTATTAGTATAATCAGGAAAACAAAGGGTTGCAAAAAGAGAACTCAGTTCAGAGATCTGCTTAAGAAGGTTAAAAAGGAACTGAGGACAAACCAGAGGAGGGTTAAGGGAGCCGAGATATTAGAAACAGCAGGAAACCACCCACCCACCACTCCTAAACTGGAGAAGGAAAGGGAAATAATAGTGTCACCTGGAGTAGCCCAGAGATTGGAGGGAAGCTTGAGGTTTGTGGGCCTTTTTCATGGGATTTGGAGTCATGGAGGAGATGTAGCCACTTCTTGGAGAGCTGCTAAGGCAGATTGACAGAAGAAATATCTGAGCAGCTTGCTCCTCCCTTCTGTGTTCCAAACAGTCTCAGCTGGGATTCAGGTAATAAAGGCCCTGGGGAACATAGCCTAGGGGAACTAGGCTTCTTAATTTATGAGCATCACACCGCAAGCCATTACATGTTTGATTTCAGAGGCTGTCAGAAGCCTTACCCACTTACTTTGTCAAAAGAAGCTATTAATGCCTTTTGACAAAGTATGGAACCCTCAGCAGCTATGACTATACTCCAGAGGCAGAAAGAGCAGCTTACTATTACTTACTGAACATGTGTGTGAAAATATTCTCCCCACACAGACTCACACACAGCACTCATGCGCTCAAACCATAAAACCTGACCTCCACTCTTCGTTCTCATATCACGAGCAGAAGAATCTCAGGGGAAAAAGTGTAACTGACATGTTGGTGGAAGATGCCAATGGTACTCCTATAATTATTTATGATTATTTTTAAGACAATGTAACTGATGTTACAGAAGAGATAGATCTGTGTTATGTTTCTCAATTTATTAATTGATTTTCAACTTTCATTTTCTGTCACAATTTTAATAAGCAGCCCCTCCAACACCCTCCCCATGATGGAATTTAAGTGTGCTGTGGTTGAGGAAAGGCAATGCTAACCCATGATGTGAAAAACACGGTAGATTCCCTCTATATCACTAACAAACATTTTTATATTCTGGGGCATACTTCCTCTGCCCATAAATAAATAAATTTGCATTTCCTTTTCTTCTGGTTTCATGGTTAAAATCATGGAAAGTAAAACTCAAAATGTAGCTCTTTGACGTGATTTCAAATTTAGTTACAAACATGAAATACAAAATATATACTCCTCATGCCTTCCTATGGTACACCAAATCCTATTTTTATTTATTTATTTATTTATTTTTTAGTTTTTTTTATGCCAATATAAGATTCTATTATGTGAACACATACTACTTTATGAAATAGTGACATAGAATATTATTCCCTCGGTATTTACTTCTAGTTACTTTTTTGCTGTTATAAACAATACTACAGCAAATATCGTGAACATCAGCATTTGGATTTGTATATCCCTGAAAATACTTTTCTTTTTATTTTATTTTTTTTTCTTTAAGCTTTTTTATTTAAACATATAATGTAACGCGACCACCCTCTCCCAACCCCCCTCCCCCTCACCACCCTCAGTTTGTTTTATGACATTAAGAGTCTCTTTTAGTTTGTCTCCCTCCGATCCCATCTTGTTTCATTTTTTTCTTTTCCTACCACCTTAACCCCCACCCCCATTGCATCTCCACTTCCTCATATCAGGGAGATCATGTGGTAGTTGTCTTTCTCCAGTTGACTTATTTCGCTAAGCACAATACGCTCTAGTTCCATCCATGTCGTCGCAAATGGTAAGATTTCATTTCTTTTGATGGCTGAATAGTATTCCATTGTATATATATACCACCTCTTCTTTATCCATTCATCTGTTGATGGACATCTAGGTTCTTTCCATAACTTGGCTATTGTGGACATTGCTGCTATAAACATTTGGGTACACGTGCCCCTTCGGATCACTACGTTTGTGTCTTTAGGGTAAATACCCAGTAGTGCAATTGCTGAGTCATAAGGTAACTCTATTTTCAATTTTTTGAGGAACCTCCATGCTGTTTTCCAGAGTGGTTGCACCAGCTTGCATTCCCACCAACAGTGTAGGAGGGTTCCCCTTTCTCCACATCCTCGCCAGCATCTGTCATTTCCTGACTTGTTCATTTTAGCCATTCTGACTGGTGTGAGGTGGTATCTCATTGTGGTTTTGATTTGTATTTCCCTGATACCCAGTGATGTGGAGCACTTTTTCATGTGTCTGTTGGCCATCTGGATGTCTTCTTTGCAGAAACGTCTGTTCATGTCCTCTGCCCATTTCTTGATTGGATTATCTGTTCTTTGGGTGTTGAGTTTGCTAAGCTCTTTATAGATTTTGGATACTAGCCCTTTATCTAATATGGCGTTTGCAAATATCTTCTCCCATTCTGTCAGTTGTCTTTTGGTTTTGTTGACTGTTTCCTTTGCTGTGCAAAAGCTTTTGATCTTGATGAAGTCCCAATAGTTCATTTTTTCCCTTGCTTCCCTTGCCTTTGGCATTGTTCCTAGGAAGAAGTTGCTGCGGCTGAGGTCGAAGAGGTTGCTGCCTGTGTCCTCCTCAAGGATTTTGATGGATTCCTTTCTCACATTGAGGTCCTTCATCCATTTTGAGTCTATTTTCGTGTGTGGTGTAAGGAAATGGTCCAATTTCATTTTTCTGCATGCGGCTGTCCAAATTGCCCAACACCATTTGTTGAAGAGGCTGTCTTTTTTCCATTGGATATTCTTTCCTGCTTTGTCGAAGATTAGTTGACCATAGAGTTGAGGGTCTATTTCTGGGCTCTCTATTCTGTTCCATTGATCTATGTGCCTGTTTTTGTGCCAGTACCATACTGTCTGGATGATGACAGCTTTGTAATAGGGCTTGAAGTCTGGAATTGTGATGCCACCAACTTTGGCTTTCTTTTTCAATATTCCTTTGGCTATTCAAGGTCTTTTCTGCTTCCATATAAATTTTAGGATTATTTGTTCCATTTCTTTGAAAAAAATTGGATGAGATTTTGATAGGCATTGCATTAAGTGTGTAGATAGCTTTAGGTAGCATAGACATTTTCACAATATTTATTCTTCCAATCCATGAGCATGGAACATTTTTCCATTTCTTTGTGTCTTCCTCAATTTGTTTCATGAGTACTTTATAGTTCTCTGAGTATAGATTCTTTGCCTCTTTGGTTAGGTTTATTCCTAGGTGTCTTATGGTTTTGGGTGTAATTGTAAATGGGATGGACTCCTTAATTTCTCTTTCTTCTGTCTTGTTGTTGATGTAAAGAAGTGCAACTAATTTCTGTGCATTGATTTTATATCCTGACACTTTACTGAATTCCTGTACAAGCTCTAGCAGTTTTGGAGTGGAGCCTTTTGGGTTTTCCACATATAGTATCATATCATCTGCAAAGAGCGATAGTTTGACTTCTTCTTTGCCGATTTGGATGCCTTTAATTTCTTTTTGTTGTCTGATTGCTGAGGCTAGGACTTCTAGTACTATGTTGAATAGCAGTGGTGATAGCGGACATCCCTGCCGTGTTCCTGACCTTAACGGAAAAGCTCTCAGTTTTTCTCCATTGAGAATGATACTTGCCGTGGGTTTTTCATAGATGGCTTTGATAATATTGAGGTATGTGCCTTCTATCCCTACACTTTGAAGAGTTTTGATTAGGAAGGGATGTTGCACTTTATCAAATGCTTTTTCAGCATCTATTGAGAGTATCATATGGTTCTTGTTCTTTCTTTTGTTAATGTACTGTATCACATTGATTGATTTGCGGATGTTGAACCAACCCTGCTGCCCTGGAATAAATCCCACTTGGTCGTGGTGAATAATCCTTTTAATGTACTGTTGGATCCTATTGGCTAGTATTTTGGTGAGAATTTTCGCATCTGTGTTCATCAAGGATATTGGTCTGTAATTCTCTTTTTTGATGGGATCCTTGTCTGGTTTGGGGATCAAGGTGATGCTGGCCTCATAAAATGAGTTTGGAAGTTTTCCTTCCATTTCTATTTTTTGGAACAGTTTCAGGAGAATAGGAATTAATTCTTCTTTAAATGTTTGGTAGAATTCCCCTGGGAAGCCATCTGGCCCTGGGCTTTTGTTTGTTTGGAGATTTTTGATGACTGTTTCAATCTCCTTACTGGTTATGGGCCTATTCAGGTTTTCTATTTCTTCCTGGTTCAGTTTTGGCAGTTTATATGTCTCTAGGAAAGCATCCATTTCTTCCAGATTGTCGAATTTGTTGGCATAGAGTTGTTCATAATATGTTCTTATGATTGTTTGTATTTCTTTGGTGTTGGTTGTGATCTCTCCTCTTTCATTCATGATTTTATTTATTTGGGTCCTTTCTCTTTTCTTTTGGATAAGTCTGGCCAGGGGTTTATCAATCTTATTAATTCTTTCAAAGAACCAGCTCCTAGTTTCATTGATTTGTTCTATTGTTTTTTTGGTTTCTATTTCATTGATTTCTGCTTTGATCTTTATTATTTCTCTTCTCCTGCTGGGTTTAGGCTTTCTTTGTTGTTCTCTCTCGAGTTCCTTGAGGTGTAGGGTTAGGTTGTGTATTTGAGACCTTTCCTGTTTCTTGAGATAGGCTTGTATCGCTATATATTTTCCTCTCAGGACTGCCTTTGCTGTGTCCCACAGATTTTGGACCGTTGTGTTTTCATTATCATTTGTTTCCATGGTTTTTTTCAATTCTTCTTTAATTTCCTGGTTGACCCATTCATTTTTTAGAAGGATGCTGTTGAGCCTCCATGTATTTGTGCTCTTTCCACATTTCCTCTTGTGATTGAGTTCTAGCTTCAGAGCATTGTGGTCTGAAAATATGCAGGGAATGATCCCAATCTTTTGATACCTGTTGAGACCTGATTTATGACCCAGGATGTGATCTATTCTGGAGAATGTTCCATGGGCACTAGAGAAGAACGTGTATTCTGTTGCTTTGGGGTAGAATGTTCTGAATATATCTGTGATGTCCATCTCGTCCAGTGTGTCATTTAAGACCTTTATTTCCTTGTTGATCTTTTGCTTGGATGATCTGTCCATTTCAGTGAGGGGTGTATTAAAGTCTCCAACTATTATTGTATTCTTGTCAATGTGTTTCTTTGATTTTGTTATTAATTGGTTTATATAGTTGGCTGCTCCCATGTTAGGGGCATAGATATTTAAAATTGTTAGATCTTCTTGTTGGACAGACCCTTTGAGTATGATGAAGTGTCCTTCCTCATCTCTTATTATAGTCTTTGGCTTAAAATCTAATTGATCTGATATAAGGATTGCCACCCCAGCTTTCTTCTGATGTCCATTAGCATGGTAAATTGTTTTCCACCCCCTCACTTTCAATCTGGAGGTGTCTTCAGGTCTAAGATGAGTTTCTTGTAGGCAGCATATGGATGGGTTTTGTTTTTTTATCCATTCTGAAACCCTGTGTCTTTTGATTGGGGCATTTAGCCCATTTACATTCAGGGTAACTATTGAGAGATATGAATTTAGTGCCATTGTATTGCCTGTATGGTGATTGTTACTGTATAATGTCTCTGTTCCTTTCTGGTAATACTTTTAGGGTCTCTCTTTGCTTAGAGGACCCCTTTCAATATTTCCTGTAGAGCTGGTTTGGTGTTTACAAACTCTTTCAGTTTTTGTTTGTCCTGGAAGCTTTTAATCTCTCCTTCTATTTTCAATGATAACCTAGCTGGATAAAGTATTCTTGGCTGCATGTTTTTCTCGTTTAGTGCTCTGAATATATCATGCCAGTTCTTTCTGGCCTGCCAGGTCTCTGTGGATAAGTCTCCTGCCAATCTAATATTTTTACCATTGTACGTTACAGACTTCTTGTCCCGTGCTGCTTTCAGGATTTTCTCTTTGTCACTAAAACTTGTAAATTTTATTATTAGATGATGGGGTGTGGACCTATTCCTATTGATTTTGAGGGGTGTCCTCTGCACCTCCTGGATTTTGATGCTTGTTCCCTTTGCTATATTAGGGAAATTCTCTACAATAATTCTCTCCAATATACCTTCTGCTCCTCTCTCTCTTTCTTCTTCTTCTGGAATCCCAATTATTCTAATGTTGTTTCGTCTTATGTTATCACTTATCTCTCGAATTCTCCCCTCGTGGTCCAGTAGTTGTTTGTCTCTCTTTTGGTCAGCTTCTTTATTCTCTGTCATTTGGTCTTCTATATCACTAATTCTTTCTTCTGCCTCATTTATCCTAGCAGTAAGAGCCTCCATTTTTGATTGCACCTCATTAACAGCTTTTTTTATTTCAACTTGATTAGATTTTAGTTCTTTTATTTCTCCAGAAAGGGCTTTTATTTCTCCCAACAGGGTTTCTGTAATATCTTCCATGCCTTTTTTGAGCCTGGCTAGAACCTTGAGAATCATTGTCCTGAATTCCAGATCTGACATATTACCAATGTCTGTATTTATTAGGTCCCTAGCCTTCAGTACTGCCTCCTGTTCTTTTTTTTGTGGTGAGTTTTTCCACCTTGTCATTTGTCCAGATAAGAATCTGCTGTTCTCCTTGTTAAGTGAACTTGGTCTTGGCTGGATTTCTTATTGATCTTCTTGTTGGAGCCTGTTGTAGTGATTTTCAAGTGTCTCTGCCCCAGGCCGAATTGCACCACCCTTACCAGGGGCTGGGCTAAGTAATCCTCTCAGGTTCATTTTTGGGAGCTTTTGTTCCCTGAATGCTTTCAGTAGAGTTCCGGAGTATGGGAATGAAAATGGCAGCCTCCCAATCTCCGGCTCAGAGGAGCCGAGAGCTAGGGGGCCCAGTCTTCAGTGCGCTTTCAGAGAAAAGCATTCAATCACTCCCGTCTCCCCAGCCTACAGCCGCGCTTGGAGAAAATCGTGCGTAATCCGTCCCGTCTCACTGGCTTCTGGCTGCACTCCGAGGTCACCCAGCCTGTGACCAAGCGTCTCTGTCTCTGGCAGAGTCCCACCTGGAGTCTCCGAACCCTGTTGATCCCTGAGCTCTCCCAGGTCGGAGTCTCCCCGTATCTTGTGGGGACCCCTCGCACAGAGCTCCGGCCCGTGTCACAGACCACGGCTCTAGGACACACCGAGTTGAGAGCTCACTCCTCGGCTCTGTCCCCGCAGCTGGCTTCCCCGCTCTAATACCTGTGAGCTCTGCGACACTCAGACACCCCCGATCCTTCTGTGACCCTGTAGGACCTGAGTCCACGCTGTACCCATGAGGTCTTCACCCCAGTTTAGCCTCTGGAGCGATGTCCCTCCGTGGAGTAGACTTTTAAAAGTCCTGATTTTGTGCTCTGTTGTTCCGCCGCTTACTCTGAGTCGGCCCCTCCCCCTGGGTCCATCTTCCCGTCGCATTGGATTCACTTCTCTGCTGGTCCTACCTTTTATAAAGTGGTCAATTTTTTGTTTCTAGAATTGTTGTTCTTCTTTTCTTCGATCTCCTGTTGGATTCGTAGGTGTTCGGAATGGTTTGATAGGCTATCTAGCTGATCTCCTGTTGCCTGATGTCGTCTCAGCCTGCTACTTTTCCGCCATCTTGACTGGAGCTCCCAAATCCTATTTTTAATAACACCCTTATTTTTATTAATAATTGCCTATATTGGCAAGGCCAGAAACAGAAATTCTTCAAGTGCTCAGCAGAAAACTCTTCATTGTAGCTACTTTTTCTTTTTCTATTTGTAGGCAATTTAAAACACACATATTTTTAAAGATTTTATTTATTTATTTGACAGAAAGCGAGAGTCAGAGAGCCCAAGCAGGGGGAGCTTCAGGTAGAGGGAGAGGGAGAAGCGGGTTTTCTGCTGAGCAGGGAGCCTGATGTGGGGGTCCATCCCAGGATCTTTGGATCATGACCTGAGCCAAAGGCAGACATTTAACTGACAGAGCCACCCAATGCAGCTAAAACATATTTTGAATGTGGACCAACAGCATGTAATTAAAAAAATTATATATATATATGATAGCTTCTTCATAAGTTTATTAGATTTTATCTAATTTTAGGTGATTACAAAATAAATATCCTTTTTTGAAATATTAAATATTCAACAAATTATTGCATAGCTGCCGCATAGGAGGAGTCTGATTCAAGGGGATTTAGAAGCTCTTGCTTCATATCTGATTATTTTGTTTATTCCTCTAACTATATGGATGTCAAATGAATCCAGAAAAATAAACTGAAAATATAAAGCATTAACAAATGTGGTCATCTAAATTTTATTATTTACATAATAGATGATTTCAGTTCTCATTTGATCAAATGCTTATGAATACCTGATACCAAATTTATTTTTAGGGGCACCTGGGTGGCTCAGTGGGTTAAGCAACTGGCTTCAGCTCAGGTCATGATCCTAGGACCCTGGCATTGAGCCCCAGGTGGGCTCCCTGTTCAATGGGGAATCTGCTTTTCCCTTTCCCTCTGTTCTTTGCCCCCCTTACTTGTGTTTGTGCATGTGTGCTTTCTCTCTCAAACAAGTAAATATGGTCTTAAAAAATTTATTTTTATACTAACAGTGTCACAGCTCTTATTTAAAATTTCTACTTAAACTATGAACCATAATGCAGTGATTATTAGCTACTTCAAGCATAGGGGATAATCCTTAACACTCCACAGGCTTGCAGCATATTGTTTGTATCTGAGACTTATTAGTGAAAAGGTTGCTTCAATAATTTTAGAAATGAAAATCAAGAATACCTGTGACATTTATTTAACCCATAGGCAATTACAGGGCAAATGTGCATACTCTTCTAGCAATCACTATAGCAACAATCAAGTAATTGCATTTAAATAGCAAAAAGGTGCCTTTGTGGATATCATTTCAAGTATCCACTGTTAACTCTATGTCAACAAAGCATTAGTGGATCTTGTAATAAGAGAGTGACAGCTTCAGAAATTTCAAAAAACCATAAACACATCAAAAAAATGTATTCTCTAACTGCCAAGGAATGATTGGCAAACCAGTATCATATCTATATTCATAACTTTTTCTATACATGTATTGTCTATAGAAATAAGACCTTAAGGCACTACTTGTATCACTTGTTTTCATTGCTTTCCTATAATTACCTCAATACAGACTTATTATGAAAATGAATTCACATTTTTTAGTATATTTCTGTGGTAAGATTGTGAAATGGCATCCAAAGGGAATCATATGCAGTGTTTTTTTTTATTCCTGAAACATTTTGTAGGCTCAATTCAATTAGCATATTTTGAAAGATACTTAGTGCTTTTATGCATCAGGCCCCATGAAAAATTCAACTTTCCAATAGCTATATTCCCTGGACGCTCCTTATTTTCATCTCAGCCAAATAAAACACCAACCTACTTATGAATTTACATTGTAATACTGTCTGCTTTTTCTGCTATACCATAGAAATAGCTCTAAATACTAAAATATAAAGAGGAAGGTGCTGAAAGTGTGCACATTCATTTCTTTTTCAATTTGAAGAAAAAGGGTATGGTTCCTTCTAGGAGGGAAAAAATGAAGCACTGAGGTCTAGAAGGTTAGGCATAACTCTAACTTAAAATAGTTGGCAATAGACAGTGATGAATTAACCCATCTATTAGAGGATATTAAACCATTGATTTTTTTTTGGAAAATATCTGACTATGCAGATTTTGTATGTAAGGCCTAGATATTTGTCAGTTTTTAGTCAGAAACCTACAAGAGATGAAACTGTGTCCACTACGAACTGTCCAGACAATGCTCAGTGCCTGGCATTACCTGAGAGATTCTTAGAAGTATAGATACCCAGGGCCCATCACACACCTTTATCAGAACCTGTATTTTAACAGGATCCCAGTGGTTTGTTTTCACTTTAACAATGGAGAAACTCTGAGCTAGACCTAAAGAGTTTTATGCAAATTTTACCTGCTACTGATTAACTTCAGTGTAACCATCCAATTATTTTGACGCACTAATTGGCCAGTTTGGGGTACAAGTAATTATATATACAATTCTGCTTACTCTGAAAGGGTCTGGTGGTGAATTTTTGTAAATCTACTAAATATGGTGACATCAAATTTAAATTAGGTTTTGTGTAGGTAATTATTAATAGATAAATCCAACCCTGAACAAACAAAGACCTTATAGAGTTCATATGAAGGAATCCAAAATCAAATTCTTCCAGGGTTGTGTTCTTAAAAATCTATCCAAAAAAATTATGAGATTTTTTTTTAAAAGTCAAGATAAATGGTACTTTTGAAAAATTGAAGTAGCCATTTTAAGGTACATAGAAGCACCCACCATTAAAAATAAATGTGATTAAAACATTTTTATTTGCTAAGCTGCTTTGTGAGTACTTATATGCTGGCACCAAGAAAGAAGATCATAAAAATCATTTAAAGGCAGAAATTCCAGGCAATATTTTACAATATGATTAACATTTTGGCTATATACTGAGCAACTGAATTTTATTCTATGAAGAACTAGGTAACCAAATTATTCTAGACTATCTGCTTTTCCTAAATAGGGCTTGAGAGGCTTGTTAACTTTCCTTAAGAATAAAAGAATAAAGTAAAAGATAAATATTTAAATAAAGAAAGAGTAAAAGAATAAAATTAAGAATAAAAATAGAAGAATAAATTCCTGTTTCTATTCCTCCTGGAGCATGCTACATAAAAATGACCATGATGTATCCCAAACAAAATAAGGCAGGCAGTTTAGAGTGTCTACTCTTGTGATTTCAGTTTGTCCTCTTATTAGAAACTCGTTGTGTCTTCCTTGTCTGTGTCACCCCACCATGGATGGCAACTCACATAAGCTTCTTGTATATTATTGTAAGCTGCTATGCAGGATGACTCTGTCTATGCCATCAACATGTCACATAGTTCGCATTTTAATTTAGCATATCTTCAACCTGCCCTGAAAATTCATTCAAATTTTAGGTGATTAGTTTATAGATCAACAGATGAGGTGGACACAAATTTAACCTTATTTATATAAAGAAGATGTATACTTTTTATTGATAACTACATTCCTCCAAAATAGATTGCTCATATTTTGTGTATAAGTAAAAACAAAATAAATATTGAACTAAAAATAACATATTATAATATAGAAAGCCAATGGAATTTATTATCTGGGAACTTAACATAAATTTGTCATACAAAATAGCTCAAGAACTCTTTCTTTTCTTCCTTTTCTTTTCTTTCCTCTTCTTTCTTTCTTTCTTTCTCTTTCTTTCCTTCCTTCCCTCCTCCCTCCTATTCCTCCTTCCTTCCTTTCTGTTAAACAGATGGTTAATTGAGCACCTGCTATGATTCAGACATTTTTCTTATTGCTGAAGATATTTCATTAATCAAAAAGTCTCTGATTTCATGGCACTCACCTTCAACTGGAAAGCAAACAAAAAATTACATATATATGTGTAAATTGATTCATATACTTATATATGTATGCATGTACTTATGTGTAAATTTGTGTGTAGTCGGTTGTTTATAAGTATAATGAAAAAATTAATCAGGATGCTGATAATGTTTTAAATTGAGATTGAGTGGTCAGGAAAATCTACTCTGAAATTGAAGTTAGAATAGAAATTAATGTAATCAAGAAATGAATCCTGTGGTTATCCACACGAAAAGCTTACAGACAAAAGAGTGAACAAGATTCTGACATGAGAAAAGAGCCAACATCTCAAAGGCACGTCTAGATGGCAATTGTGGCTGGAGAGCAAGGGAAGAGATAGGGATAATGAGAGCAGTGGAGCAGATTTGGGCTAAATCTCGTAAGTGTGGGTGGGTCATAGCGAATATTCGGATTTTATTCTGAGTGTAATATTTAAAAGTAATAATAATTCTGAATGCTAGGAGGGATAATGATGCTAGGAAATAAAAGTTGGAACAGAACAACCAGCTAAGTGGTTATTGCAGTAACTGAGCCACAAATTATAGTGTCTTACATGAGAGTGGATCAATGCAAGCCGTGAAACATATTCAGATTTGGAATATATTTTGAAAGTAAAACCAATAGGATTATCTCATATGTAGATGTGGGTATGAAATAAATAAAGGGGTCAAGAATGACTTTTGTCATGAGCAACTAGATGAACACATTTGTTATTCACTGAAATAGGGAAGACTGAGGAAAGAATAGGTCTCAGGAAAATCAGTAAAACTTTCAAGCAGAAGTGAGTAGTGATAGAGCCTTCTAAGTCCAAAGTGCATGGAAAAAATAAGAGCTTCAGATGTAAGTTTAAGAGTTATAATTATGTAAGTGCTATTTAAATCCCCATAACTTGTTGGAATCACTTAGGAAATACATCCAACCGTAGAAGGGGAAAGATCCAAGATTTCAAACACATAGGTAGTCAAATTATGGATTTGGTAATCGTATAAATCCAATGTTGTTTTGCAAGCAAAATGGAAACATGTCACTGAATATTCTTTAGAAGTTATTTTTCATTAATTTTCTATGAATAGAAATTATTACATGGTTAGGTTTAGATAAAGGGATCATGTGCTAAAATTCTACATCTGCTATTCTAGAAACATGAATATTTGATAAATATATCAAATATATATATACACAGATAGCTACAGACACTATATGCATTTAGTAAATCATTTTAGTAAAAAAGAAAAATGATGTATTGATTTAATATAATCTCATCAAATAGAAATTGATAAATTTGCTAAAAAACTTATATGGAAAAGCAGAGGACCTAGAATAGTCAAAACAATTTTGAAAAAAGAAAAGAAAGATAAGCCGGAAGACTTACATTATTTGATGTCATGGTTTACTAATATATTAGTATTTACTATATACAAATATAGGCTATAAAAGGATGAATCATAAGAGAAAAATAACAGTGAATTAGTTATCAATAAACATGAAAGTTCTGATATTCAAAAGACATTATTAAAAAAAATAAAAGTACAAGCCATGTCTTGGAGAAAATATTTGCAAAATGTACATCTAATAGAAATCTGAATTCCATATATATAAAGGGCTTAAAAAACAAAAACATAAAATGCAAAAGAAGAGATAGAGATAACAAATAAACATGAAAGGACACTCAAAGTCATTAGTCCTCATAACAATGAGAATTAAAATCCCATTGCGAAACTACTATACACTATGGGAATAATACACATTGAAAGAAAGAACAAGAACAGACCATGGAAAGTGCTGGCAAGAATGTGGAGAAGCTGGAACTCTCACATAATGCCGTTGGGAATGCAGTGTTGGTTTCCCACTAGGATGGCAGGTTTGAGTAGTTGTGACAGCCTTGAGGGCCTACAGGGCCTAAAATATTTACTATGTTGCTCTTTGCAGAACAGATCCTGCATTGATCCTATAGCCACCACAGAAATATCAGACATACTCACTTTCAATTAAGAGAATGAATAAGGGTTATTTTCTCAGAATTATATTACTATCATGTTTTCTGTTCATCCAATCTATTAAATTAATTAAAACAAGATCAAGAATTTTTTTGATTACCATCTTCCAGTATAGTGTACTGCTGATTTTTATGTTGTCACAAATTCATTTTAGGTGCCTTTTCTCTAACTTCCTAATGGTATTTGACTAAGGTAAAGATTTTTTCTTCAACTCCTGAAATCCTAAAGATTTGGGTGATGGTGATGATACAGTTTTATAGAAGCAACCCACAGAACTCAAACTGTGTATTGGTCAAATAAAATGCTTTCTGACTATTTTCCTACTTCAATTTGAGATTGTTGCTTGAATGAGTATTTTTTCCCTAATGTCTTAATCTTGAACTTTTGTTTCACAAAACCATTTTTCAAAAAAAGATTTAATTTATTTATTTGCCACAGAGAGAGAGATCACAAAGAGGCAGAGAGGCAGGTTGAGAGAGAAGGGGAAGCAGACTCCCCGTGGAGCAGAGAGCCCAATACAGGGATCATGACCTGAGCCAAAGGCAGAGGCTTTAACCCACTGAGCCACCCAGGTGCCTCAATACAAAACCATTTTTAAAAAATGTTATATGTCTTCCTATATTTCCTCTAGAGTAGTTCTCAGCCAGGGGTGATTTTTGTCCCTTCTGGGGAAATTTGGCAATATCTGTAGACATTTTTGGTTGGCATGGTTCTGGTGGGGAAAGGGGACATGCTGCTGGCATGTAGTGGGTAGAGGCCAGGGATGCTGCTAAACATATTACAATTCACAGGACATTTTCTATAACAAAGAATTATTCTGCTCCAAGTGTCAATTTTGTTGAGATTGAGAAACTCTCCTATAGAGTTATGGCAATAAACAAAGTAATTAGCTTTCAAGGTAATAAAATTACCCCAGAGTTACTATCTCCATTTCAGCTTTCATTGCACAGATACCAATTTCAGCATCTTCCCTGAAGTAAAATGACAGGAGAATCTTTACAGCTGATACCATGTAATAAGCAATGTGCAATCACAAAGAATATGAGTTTGGGAAGTTTTCAGCAAGTTTTGGAAATAATTTCCCAGCAAGCAAAATTTGTTATTAGTATGTTGATATTTTCACCTGTAGCATACAGTGTTAAGCCTTTCACTTTTTCCAGTACTTCTCTGAAATGGTCTTGTTGCTGTTGCATCTTGTTTGAAACCTTGTATAAATACACAACAAAGTTCCAAAGGCTCTTGTATGTCATGTGGTGTGTCTGGCTAAAGAAGAAAGATACAAGTGTCCCACAATTTTCTTTATTAGCTAGTAATTACATGCCATTATTTTTTTTTAAGATTTTATTTATTTATTTAACAGACAGAGATCACAAGTAGGCAGAGAAGCAGGCAGAGAGAGGAGGAAGCAGCCTCCCTGCTAAGCAGAGAGCCTGATGCTGGGGGCTTAATCCCAGGACTCTGGGATCATGACCTGAAACGAAGGCAGAGGCTTTAACTCACTGAGCCACCCAGGCACCCCATTACATGCCATTCTTAGAGGTTTTTTGTTTGTTTGTTTGATGTTATAATTATCAGAACCAAAAACATTTACTAATATTAGAATTACAACATCTTCTGTCTATAATTCTATTTATATTATTTTATAATTTTTTACAAACTTTTGTTAAATGTAATGATCTTCCTTCCTACAGTCATCTATTATGTCTTATTATTTGTAATGGTTGTCAATCTATTTCTCTACAAAACTATATAATAGTTCTTTTTCTTGTTTTAATATTATTCATTTACACATCAACTAGATAAAAATTTAACATAAAAGACATGTGATTTTCACTCCAAGTTATAGTTTTATGGTGGTTACTGATATATACCTAGCAAACAAATTTATCTTTTATGATTTCCTATTTAGTATCATGTTCACAGAGGACATTCAATTTTTAATAGTTTCTGAATATTAACCCATATTTGCATGGTATTTATAGATTTTTAAAAATAATTTTGTAACAATTGTTAAAAGGTACAATATTGCAAAAGCAATAGGATTTATGAAAAATTTAGAAACTATAAGTAAGAAAAATTTAGACAATAATTGTATTGCTCAGAGGTTAAACACTTGAAGTTTTTATAAAAGGCATATATATTTGATATGATTATATTATCTATATATATTTTATATATCATTGATAATCTGCATTTTTCACTTCATGAAATGTTATGAAAAAATTACATATTATGTATATCATTATTGCTTCATCTTACTCTATTGTTTTCATTTTCCAAAGATACTTTAAATTGTTTTAATGGTTCAAAACAAAACCATTGCTTATTATTTCTTATAGTTATATATAAAACTCTCATAAACACCTTTGTACATAATTTTTCACCTACCTAATAGCTTAGAATACATACATAGAAGTGGAATTACTGGATGTATGCAAATGTTTGTCCTCTTTTATGCTTTCCCAGCTTTTCTTCTAGAAATTTGGGATTCACTCTCAAAAGGACGATGACTTGTTTTTCTATTTTTTTTAACTTAGTTTTATTTTTTTCAGTGTTCCAAAATTCATTGTTTATGCACCACACCCAGTGCTCCATGCAAACGTGCTTTCCCTAATACCCACCACCAGGCTCACCCAACCCCCCACGCCCCTCCCCTCCAAAACCCTCAGTCTGTTTCTCAGAGTACACAGTCTCTTGGTTTGTCTCTCCCTCCGACTTCCCCCAACTCACTTCTCCTCTCCATCTCCCAATGTCAGTTTTTTATATCCATGCAAATAATAGGTTTCAATATAATTTAGTTTTTTCCCCAACTGATGAGTTAAGAATGATCTCTTTTTAACTTTAAAATGTTGCTTTCATATCTTGGCTACTGTACATAATGCTGCAATAAACATAGGGGTGCATATATCTTTTCAAATTAGTATTTTTGTGTTCTTTGATAAACACTCATTAGTGGAATTATTGGATCATGGTATTTTTATTTTTAATTTTTTGAGGAACCTCCATACTGTTTTCCACAGTAGCTGCCCCAATTTACAGTCCTGCCAGCAGTGTATAAGGGTTCCTTTTTCTCCACATCTTCAACCACACTTGTTATTTCTTATCTTTTATTATTTTAGCTATTCCAACAGGTGTGAGGTGATAATTCCACCATGGTTTTGATTTGCATTTTCATTGTGATTAATGATGTTGAGCATCTTTTCATGTGCCTGCTGGCCATGTGACTGTCATCTTTGGAAAAATGTTGATTTTGGTCCTCTTCCCATTTTTAATTGCATTGTTTATTTTTTTAGTGTTGAGTTGTGTCTTCTTTTTTCTTCTCTTTTTTAAAAGTTACCTTATTTAATTTCAATTAATTAACATATAGTATATCATTAGTTTCAGATGTAGCATTCAAGTGTAAGTCTTTTGATAGACAAATGGGTAAAGAAGATTAGTATACATATAATTGAATATTATGCAGTCATGAGAAGTGATGAAATTGTGCCATTAGTGACAACATGGATGGACCTAGAGGATATTATGCTAAGTGAAATAGCTCAGACTAAGAAAGATAAAAACCATACAATTTCATTTACACGTGGCATCTTAAAAATATTCCTAAACAAACAAAAAACAGCATCAGACCTATAAATATAGAGAACCAACTGATGACTGCAAGAAGGAAGGAGGCTTGGGAGGATGGGCAAAATGAATGCAGAGTAGGAGATACAGGCTTCCAGTTATGGAATGAGTAAATCACAGAAATAAAAGACACAGAATAAGAAATATAGTCAGTAATATTGTAACAGCATTGTATAGTGACAGATGGTAGCTATGTGGTGAACATAGCATAATGTATAAACTTTTCCAATTACTATGTTGTACACCTGAAACTAATGTAATGTTGTGTGTCAATTATACTAAAAAAAAATTAGAAAAACAGCACAGCTGAAAGGAAGTCCCCCTAAATATATAATTAATCAATGTTCTACATAATTTCAGAAAATGTCTCATTGAATTTACCAATATTAAATATTTCCCTCCAAATACCTGAACCAGTAGATTAACAATTAAATTTCATTATATAAAAAATGTTCAGCATAGGGAATGTTTGAGAAAACTGTCTTAACAATACTTTAAAAAATCATCAATTGTTATCTAAAAAAGGGATATGAGAGTAGTTGTTCTAATGAAATAAGTCAAAAAGTAATTCTTGAAGTAAAAACGTATAATTGCTAAAATAATAAAATCATTGGAGTAAAACAGAACAGCATGAATCTCAGAAAAGTAATTTCTCTTTTGTTTATTTTTCAAAATGTTTCCATAGTTCTGTGTCTTAACTTCTTTCTATCCTTCTTGACTATTCTATAGATTGTTTTATTTTTAAATTTATATCTACAACATTGAAAGATTTTAAAACCAGCTCCCTTAAACCACAAATATTCTTTTTTGTATTCTATCTTCTTTACATTTATTGCTAATTTAAAATTTTAAGCTTCTAAATCTAAAATTACTTATTATTTGAACTTTTTTTATGATGACCCATGATTACGCCTCTTCTTGTTCTAATGTAATATTCTATTTTTCTTAAAGACTTATTTATTTGTTTTAGACTGAGAGAGAAAAACAGTGTGTGTGTGAGAGGAGGAAGGGCAGAGAGAGAGAATCCTCAAGCAGACTCCCTGCTGAGTGTGGGGCTCAATGGGGAAGCTACATGCTGGGCTCTATCCCAGGACCCTGAGATCATGACCTGAACTGAAATCAAGAGTCTTCTGCTTAACTGACTGAGCCATGCAGGTCCCCAATTAATGTAATATTCTTGAGACACAGTCATTAACTTTTCTCCTACAGCATAAGTGCCAAGGGCTCCACAGTTTGACTAAGTTTTACAAAATGTTGGTAAGAAGCCCCAGTGTTTTCTGTTTCTTGATATTATAACCCTAGAAAACCAGTGCTAAATTTTTGTAACTTGAAACAAAAATTCTGAGGTTATGCCCATATTCAACATGCAGAAAATACATTGTTATTTGTTCTTTTATCCAAAGTAGTATCAGCTAAATGGCACCAAAGTGCCAGGAAGTTAAAGTATATATTCATTAGCTGAATTCAATTCATTTTCTATGATTATGGGATTTATTACTTTAGTATTAAGTTTTTCTGTCCTTTTTCACATTTATCATTAATCTTTCATTCCTTAATAGTTTTGAAATCCTGAAAATCTATTCTAAATCAAGTTTGATCTTTTGCTATATATCTTCAATATCTTAAATGATCAATATTTTGTTCAACATAGTTTTTTAAGCCAAAAGCCACCTTTTAAGTTTTCATTGGTTATATCCATAATCTTCAGTCAAAAGTGAGTTTCAAAATAGATTTAGATAAAAATAGAGATTTAGAGAAATATAATAGATTGAGTGTACATATTAAGGAAATTTAAGTTTAAATGTATGTAAGGATAAGTGGACACCCATAATTCTTTAAATTATTAATAATATGAATAATACAAAAATTCAAACAACTAGATATTCCTGTTTAATGATAGTTGAGTGGAACTATCCTGTATCAGGGTTTAAATGAAGAAATCAAGTATCTCATTTTCAGTATGTTTTCTCTCTGCCTGTAATTTATTGGAGGGAGATTTTTATAAATTACTAACTGAGAGGACTTAATATGAAAAATGAGGCTGTTGTCCTAGATTATCAATAAATTCACTCATATCTTTAACAATCGATTAGTATATGTTTATGCTCCTAGTTTTAAAATTAATAGCTAGCACTTGTAAGATGATTTTCAGTATATTATACAAATTCTTTCACTTAAATAATATTTTCTATGTCTTTGTTACTGCCAGATACTTTTCTAAGTAATCTTTAACTGGACTTTTACATCCATTTCAACCACCAACTGGAGTTTTACAAATAAATTAGTGGTTCTCCATATATTGCACAACTGTCAAAGGTAAAGCCCTGTATTCTGCCTATAAATCTATGCAATAGGTAAAAGACAGATAAAGTTTGTGCATAATGCAAACATTTTAACTTTATATTCAATAATGCTAAAACAATAATAAAATTCGATTTTAATATTAAAATAGCTGACTTGAGTTTTACATATGAAATTAATAATTTATATGTTCAAAATGCCTAATTTGGTTGACTAGAAAAGGTCAGTGACCATCTAAGTTTTCACATTTTTCTGGGTTATTACCGGAACTTATTTTCTCTGGACTTAGAGCTCATTAAAGATGCATAGTCTAAAGTTCTGGCATTCAATATTTATTTTCTGATCTAGCAAACTAGTTTATACTGTGCTTTTTACTTTTTCTTTTTTGAAGCAGATGAAAAAGAATTCTTGGTCTTTAAAGAACATCAGAAAGCCTTTTCAAACAAACACTAATATAATCATCAATAATTAAGCTGTATGGAGAAATCTCATGTATTTAAAATTCTGAAACCAAATTTGACTTAGGAATTAAACGGGAGTCTCACTGTCCTCTTATAATTAGTGCAAGGATGATATTCATTATTTCTACTAAATCTGAACCAGATACTGATGTCTCAGAAAACTTGTCGCATATTTTGCATGTTATAGAAATCATCATTCTAATTAACTCTTTTATTCAACCAGTCTAATCAAGTAACTACTGTTTACTACACACTTGGCTGAGTACCAAGTCTATCATACTTAGGAATAAAAGAGATATAATCCTTTTTCTCAAGGAGTTGACATTCTAGTAAAAATATCATAGATTAATAATCATAAATAATATAAAAGACAATTGAGGTAGGTTATTAATTGAATGTACATGGCAGTATATCAGAAGAAAAATTTAAAAGCAACAAAATGCTCTCAAGAACCTTGATTTACATGTTAGAAAATGAAAAAGAAATCTACCAGTTTTTATTTTTTAAATTTATATTCTTTCACATATTTCATATAAAAGTTTAAGAAGCCACAGAAATATATTTTTAAAGATTTTATTTATTTATTTGACAGACAGATCACAAGTAGGCAGAGAGGCAGGCAGAGAGAGAGGAGGAAGCAGGCTCCCCGCTGAGCAGAGAGCCCAATGCGGTCTCAATCTCAGGACCCTGGGATCATGACCTGAGCCGAAGGCAGAGGCTTTACCTACTGAGCCACCCAGGCACCCCCACAGAAACATTATTACATTTATTATCTCAGTATGGATTCAGCATATGTCCTGCTTTCATTATTATATCTATCTGGAATTTCAAATATTATATCTATCTGGAATTTCAAATACTTTTTTCAAAATATTATTTAAAAAATGTTTACCTTTTTCTTCTCAGTAAACTGTAGTATTCTGCATCAGGAGGAACAGAACTTATGCCCAGTTCATCAATGATGAGACAGTGCTTTAGTCTACCTTACCTCACTAATAGTACAGTATTGACATGTCAGTGGTACAAACTGTATTATCTCTTGAATATAAATACTTTCCTTTGCTTACAAGGAAGAGAAATAGACTCAGTGGGAGCACTCCTAGGTTTGAACCCTGACTCTGACAATGACTAGGTGTGTGAGACTCGGAAAGTTTACAAACAGTGCCTCCACTGGTAGTAATCAGGAAATAAATGGTGGCAACTGTCATCATCATTATAATTAATGATATTGATAGTAAGCAGTGTTTGCTTCCCTAAGGTCTATGTCAAAATGCAGTGTTGATAAGAATGGGCACTTAGTTCACATTCTCTTCTAAAGTAGTGCTGATGGCTATATCTTAGGCATACACATTTTAGCTAATGTTTAACAATTAAATCTACCTTTTAAATTATGTAGTCATGTATTATTTATGCTCTACATCAGTCTACTTTTGACTTCAAGTAAATGAAATGGTATATAATGCAAATGTTAAAACCATGTATAAAAAAGGAAACATGGGGGCGCCTGGGTGGCTCAGAGGGTTAAGCCTCTGCCTTCAGCTCAGTTCATGATCTTGGCGTCCTGGGATCAAGCCCCACATCAGGCTCTCTGCTCAGTGGGGAGCCTGCTTCCCCGCCCCCCTCTCTCTGCCTGCCTCTGCCTACTTGTGGTCTCTGTCTGTCAAATGAATAAATAAAATCTTAAAAAAAAAAAAAAAGAAACATGTAGGAAATTACAAAACACTGGATTCTGTGTATTACCAGATAAGGGCACACATTTCACTCCAGTCTATATAGGTCATGTATATATAGACTCCAGTCTATATAGTTACCAAAAGGAAAATTTGTTTATTTCTATATATCCTTTATTTTTTAAAGATTTTACCCTTAAATTTCCTAAGAGAAATCCAACAGAAAATCTAGGGAACTAGTCTTCTTAGTACCTCTCAAAAAATAGCTATAGTATACTTCAGAGCTTAATTAGTAAAATGAATTTTACAAAGTCAATGTATTATGATTCAATAATAAACATCTCTCTATTAACTTGACAATCCCTAAATGCAAGTTTAATTCTATATATTGAGGGTTGCCTGTCATTAATTTAATAACATAATATGTATTAAACAAATAGCTGTTGAGGACATTCCAGGTGCCAAAGATTGTGTGTCATACTGCAGACATGAATTATTATAAGATTTGACACCCTTTTTCAAGGAACTCACTGTCAAGTGAAAGAAGTATCAGACAACAAAATGAATATAGTGCAATATAGTGATTGCAATATTAGAAAGAATGAGAAAAATTTGGTAACATAATTAGAATACACCTAAGATAAACTGGAGGTAATTGTCTGAAATAAATCTGAAGGTCAATAAATTATTTCAAAAAATGGAATATTGTTAAGAATTGCATAGATGATCCAACAACTGGACTACTAGGTAAATACCTAGTATTTAACCCAAAGGATACAAAAATACTGATTTGAAGAGGTACATGCACCCCAATGTTTATAGTAGCATTATGAACAACAGCCAAATTACGGAGAAAGCCCAAATGTCCATCAACTGATGAATGTATAAAGAAGTTGTGGTATAAATATACATGGAATATTACCTAGCCATGAAAAAGAATGTAATCTTGCCATTTGCAACGATGTGAATAGACCTTGACAGTATTATGCTAAGTGAAATAAATCAGTCAGAGAAAGACAAATTCTATATGACTTTACTCAAATGTGGAATTTAAGAAACAAAGCAGATGAACGTTGGAGGAAAAAAGAGGCAAGGGGCACCTGGGTGACTCAGTAGGTTAAGCCTCTGCCTTCAGCTCAGGTCATGATCCTGGGGTCCTGGGATTGAGCCCCACATTGGGCTCTCTGCTGGGTGGGGAGCCTGCTTCCTCCTCTCTCTCTGCCTGCCTCTCTGCCTGCTTGTGATCTCTCTGTCAAATAAATAAATAAATAAATAAATAAATAAAAATCTTAAAAAAAAAAAAAGAGGCAAACCAGGAAACAGACTCTTGACTATAGAGAGCAAACTGAGGCTTACTGGAGGGGAGGTGGATGAAGGGATGGGTTAATTAGGTGACAGGTATTAAGGAGGATACTTGTGATGAGCACTGGGTGTTTTATGTAAGTGATGAATCACTAAATTCTACTCTTGTAAGTAATACCACACTGTATATTAAATAGCTGGAATTTAAATAAAAACTTGAAACAACAACAGAAACTTGAAACACCTAATAACTTTGGAAAAGTAAAAAAAATAAAGAATTGCACAGAAAAAATGAAATATATGGTAAAAACTCTGCATGAAAAAGAAAATATAATTTACACAGAAGATATGCTAAACAACAGTAAGAAATAAGGCTCATTTGCTCTTCCAGCCATGAATGGAATAATAGAGTTGAAATTGAACTGTCCATTCTACACAACTAGAAATTGGATAGTACACATGAAACGAGGGTCTTCAGACATTGGACAGCAGGCTACCCATGACAGTGATCCCTTTGATTAGCCAATCATGCTAATACTAGAGAGAGTCCCCGGACTTCAGTATCAGGTGAGGGAGAATAACCCAGCCATGGCATCATCCATGAGTTGGGGAGACAGAGTTGAAAATTCAGGGAGGCTAAGAAGGCTAGAATTAACTGGGCATAGTACCAAAGAGAAGGGAGCTGCACTGAGACTTCCAGAGAGCTGTACAGGACTGTCTTTAAGTCTTCAGATTGTATTAATCACTTATAACAACGTGAGGCTGGAAAAGAGCCACCAGAAAACAGCAGTCCCAACAAAGACCTGATAAGGTTGGAAAGCATGTGGCTCAAGAAATGTGTGCAGCAGAGGAAAGTAAGACCTTAGCTCTCCTATGACTGAGAAGGCCTAGCAAAGATAGAGCAAGTGAGAAAGGATGAGCCTTTAAAAAACACCAAGAAGTAGCATCCAAAAGAGAGAGGAAAATTGGTAAGCAAGTGCCAAGATCTTCCCCTAGACAAATGCAATAGTTTTTAAAAATAGCTTCTAATGTTTTTTCAAGTTTCTAAGCATTTGAACACAGTATCAATAACTAGTAAGAAACTCTCCCTACAGCCATGCAAAAATTATCCATTGACATAGGAACAGCAAAACAATTTCCTCAGGATAGTCAATTCAATTCAATTCAGAAACCCTTTGTTGGATACTGATTTCAATTTACTCTGTGGGGTGCTGCGGAGGATTAAAGGCATGAGACAGAAAGTTTGCAGGGGAATAAATCACATGTGAAATGAATATTATAGAAGACTACAGTGAGACGTAGTTAGTTCTACAAAAATATGAGGATTAATTCCACTGGGGGTCAGAAGGTGAGAGACACTAAGGATGGCTCCTTGGAGAAATGACGTTTTCACAAGACCTTGACACGAAAATAAGACTTCAGCAGGATTTGAGGATGAAAGCCATCTTAAATTCAGGAGACAGCTTGAGTATGACATTAAGGAAAATAACTCTGGCATAAGAGGAAAAGCCTTTCTTCTGGACATACACAGACAACTACTGATATATTTTTTTTAATGTTTTTTTAATATTTATTATTTATTTATTTATTTATTTATTTATTTATTTATTTATTCTACAGAGAGAGATCACAAGTAGGCAGAGAGGCAGGCAGAGAGAGAGGAAGGGAAGCAGGCTCCCTGCTGAGCAGAGAGCCCGATGCGGGGCTCGATCCCAGGACCCTGGGATCATGACCTGAGCTGAAGGCAGAGGCTTTAACCCACTGAGCCACCCAGATGCCCACTACTGATATATTTTAAAGAAAGTAAAAGTTTTTGGGAAATATGCAGACAAATCACAAAGTAGATCCAGAACAGAAACAGATAAAGAGATCAATGCTGAAAGATGACTGAACAAAAACAAAAGAAGCACAACATGGACCACATATAGACACTGTATCATATATAAAAGGGAGTTCCTTTTTATCACCTAAATTAAATTACTTATATATTGTTTTAAGTTACATGCCATTTCTATAAAATCTCACCTAGTTGTGCATATTTTATCATAGGAAAAACAAATGATTTCAAAGTGCCATGCATCATACTAGCTCCAGAAAGATCATTTAAATACAATGTCACACAATGTTTATTCATTTATACCATGAATATTTTTAATTATTTAAAAGATTATTTGTCTAAAAATGCATTATGCTGTTGAATAAGAGAGACTTTATATTTGGGTCTTATATTGTTAATCACAGTGAGGGTTTGTATTGAAAGTAATAACTTTCATGAAATAATTTAGCACTATTCCTGAAATTAATATCAAAGATGTAAGTGTGGGAACATTTACGGATTAAAAATGATGTGACTAGCTTGAGTTATTTACTTAATTGAGATTAAAGAAATAAATCAACATTTTACTTCATTGTTCATTGTAATGTTTTATATACTTATTACTTGCTACAAAAGAGTTCCAACTGACTTGATATTAATTATTTTTAAGCTGAAAAATAAAAGATCATGTAAAGACTTTTTCGGTACAAAGGGACACAGGCTTATGTGGCATTCCTTAATATACTTGGTTGCTATAGAAACCATTTCTAAGGAAACAGAAGAAAGAAGTATGGGTATTTCTGGTGCTGGCTGTGTGCATGAAGGAAATGAATAGGAAACAAATAGTAGTACTTCTCTTTAACATAGGTACTTACCAGTTACACTTTAAGATAAATGAACTAAGGAAAAATACTACCAGTTTCATGCTGGAAGTTACTTGTATAAATAGAAATTATTTTTTAATGTCACTTTTCATCTAATTGAAAGTACTAACAATGAATAACTAACCACACACGTGGATACACTGAAAAAATGACTATTTGATTTTTGTTTGTCACATTTCTAAAACTTAAGACAGAAAACTCCAATTTATTTATTTTTTATTTTTTTATTTTTAAAAATTTTATTTATTTATTTGTCAGACAGAGAGAGAGCGCAGGAGCGAGCACAGGCAGACAGAGAGGCAGACAGAGGCAGAGGGAGAAGCAGGCTCCCTGCCGAGCAAGGAGTCCCAAGCAGGACTCAATCCCAGGACCCTGGGATCATGACCTGAGCCGAAGGCAGCCGCTTAACCAACTGAGCCACCCAGGCGTCCCAGAAAACTCCAATTTAAAACAGGTTAAAATATAACAATTTTATAATGAAGAAAATGGCTCATAGAAGTTTATTTCATTTTTTTCATTTAAATTCCAGGTGGTTAACGTACAGTGTAATATTAGTTTCGGTTGTAGAATTTAGCTATTCATCACTTACGTACAACACCCAGTGCTTATAGAGTTTATAATCAAAGAAAATCTTTTTCAGTTTCACTTTGTTACAAGAAGAAGCTGAAGTTAGTGACTTGCATGTAAGTAACTTGCACATAATCTCAGAGTAATTTAAGGGGAACTGGAATAGAATTCAAGTTCCCAAGCCTAAATCCAATTTCTTGCAGCACAAAGTTTACCACAAAAATATGTTTTTCAGGTCCAAAAAGACGAATTAAATTTATACTGAATATATACTTCTGTGCTCAAAACTAAGGACACAAAAATGAGATACAAGTCTTGCTTGTAAACAGTTCATTTTCTTGTGTGTACTGAAGGCAAACATAATTACACATAATCATAAGCATACAGCTATAACAGATGAAGGGTCATTGTAAAGATACTGTACAAAAGGTCTCACCATCACAGAGCACATTTGCTTGTTTAAGGTTAACACAAAACCTTGAGGAATGGCTGTGAAGATAAACTGAGAAGTTGAAATCATGGTGTTTTGCTTACTCCTACCACTTAGAAAATCCTTAATATATTTAGCTACTAGTTTTGCAGGAAAAAGGCTAAAAGTATTTTTTTTTTTTAAAGACTTTAATTATCTATTTTTTTTTTTAAAGATTTTATTTATTTATTAGTCAGAGAGAGAGAGAGAGAACGAGCACAGGCAGACAGAGAGGCAGGCAGAGAGGCAGGGAGAGAGGCAGAGGGAGAAGCAGGCTCCCTGCCGAGCAAGGAGCCCGATGTGGGACTCGATCCCAGGACGCTGGGATCATGACCTGAGCTGAAGGCAGCCGCTTAACCAACTGAGCCACCCAGGCGTCCCGGCTAAAAGTATTTTTAAATAACATATAACCTAACCACTAGGCACATTTTGCCCTATTCTGGGAACTGCTATCCTGAGTCAGAATCATGAACACTGCTGCTGGCCTCTTTTTTTTTCATTTCTTACTCCTTTTTTCACTTATAAATACTTAAACTCAGAGTTCTGTTTGTATTTATTTTCTGAGATGAGGTCCAGGAAAGTGGAACACTGACCATGGTTTATCAGCTGAAAATCTACCTGTGGCCTGTGTCTTCTAGGTTTCTGTCCATCGCTTTCTACTGTGACATCACAATTTTCTGGATTTTCCTGTGTTGTAGACAGAATATTAGGATGTCCCTTTGAGGGGAAGAAAAGATGACCTTTTGAATGTCCCTCATTCTTGAATAACCTTCTCCCTTTAAGTATGGGTGGATCCTGTGAATATGATGAGCTATTGCTTTGGTGATTATATTATGTCATCATGAGAAAGGTGAACCTAATATAATCAAATGAACCCTTAAAAACAGAGAGGTTTCTCCCACTGGTAGAAGAAGAGGAAGTCAGAAAGACTCAAAGGGTGAGAGAGATTGGATGCCAGGCAGGTTATCCCTTAATGAGATGCAGCAGGTCATGGGGCATGACCCTGAGAATGGCCTCTGGGGGCTGACAGCTATACAGGGATGACAGCCAGTGAAGATAGGCACCTCAGTCCTACAACAGCCAGGAAATAAATTCTTCCAACAAGAAGTGAGTTGAAAGAGGACCCTAAGCCCAGATGGGAACCACAGTCATAGCAAAAAATCTATTCACACTTTGCTTGGGCTTCTGGCCTATAGAATCTGTAAGATGTTGTATTTGTGTTTTTTAAGCCATTAAGATTATGGTAACTTGTTACACAGCAATAAAACAAAACCCACTTAGACATCATGCTTTCTTGAAAGCCCTTTTCCCTAGCATCTGACATTTCAGAATCTAATCCCTCAGCTGAGATATCTGTCATTTATGCCAACTCCCTTGGCCTGTCATGCTTCAGCCAGGCACCCAGACAGGTTTTAGAATTTAAAGTTGACACAGGGCAGAGTTTATTGTTATTTTTTTAATGAAGAAAACACACATGCAGAATTCTCTACTCATAAAAAAAGTAAGACTTAAAAAAATGAGAAGTGATATTTCCAACATTTATAGAGGTGGTTACATGGTCTGGTCCTGGACTTAATTTGTTCTCCAAATCACATTGTCAGGATCAATAAAGTTAATGCTAGTAAATATATTTTTTTATTCTCAAAATTTTAAAAAGATTTTATTTATTTATTTGAGAAAGAGAGAGAGAACACAAAGGGAGAATGAGAGGCCAAGGCAGACTCCCTGCTGAGCAGGAAGTCCTACAATGTGGGGCTTGATCCCAGAACCCTGAGATCATGACCTGAGCCAAAGGCAGATGTTTAGCTGACTGAGCCACCCAGGCACCCCAATTCTCAAAGATTTTAAAGATTTATATATTTGTAAGAGAGAGAGAGAGTGCATATGTGCCAGTGCAAGTTGGGAGAGGGGCAGAGAAAGAGAATTTCAAGCAGACTCCCCGCTGAACACTGAGGCTGGATCTCCTGACCTGAGAGATCATGACCTGAGCCAAAACCAAGAATCAGACACTTAATCTATGGAGCCACCCACATGCCCTTGATTCTCAGATTTGAACTGAATTTATAATTCATGCCAATTTCCCTGTAGTTGCTTTAAATTAATTGTGACCAGGTCTAAAGCAGGTATGATACTTGTGAAGTTTAGTAGGACCTAAATAGAATACTTTCAGATGTTTTCTCTTCTTTTCCTTAGTTTTAGAATTACATTATTCTGAACAAAAAGTATATGAAGTAACAATATTTCAAAAACATAAAAGTTCTTCCTTGAAAGTAAATAATATTTTAATAGCAAATAGAACAGATGACAGAAAAACAAAAAAAGTTGGCTTAAAATGACATTTCAGGGACGCCTGGGTGGCTCAGTTGGTTAAGCGGCTGCCTTCGGCTCAGGTCATGATCTCAGCGTCCTGGGATCGAGTCCCACATCGGGCTCCTTGCTCGGCAGGGAGCCTGCTTCTCCCTCTGCCTCTGCCTGCCTCTCTGTCTGCCTGTGCTTGCTTGCTCTCTCTCTAACAAATAAATAAATAAAATCTTTAAAAAAAATGACATTTCAGAAGGTGAAGTAGGTATTCTGGAATATTTATCTCTCTTATGGGAAGCAATAATTATTTTCCCCTAAGACTCTCATGTTTCTTCAATCTCCTTACCTAAATTTGTTTCATACCAAGGCAAGTAGATATTAAAAATGCTGAGGAGATTAAATCTATTTCAAATGCCAAATTTTTCAAAAAACAACATCAAAGTATCTTTGAGAAAATTTGCTTTGAGTTGAATTGAAATTAATTATGTAGGATGAGGGCAAGTTTCAAAGTGAGGAGATTAGAGACTTATGTTTACCATTTAAATCTAGATCCGCCTTTCTAGAAAATCCTTAAGTGCTAAGCTATAAATTCCCCTAAGAAAGACTGGAAGTTAGCTTTGAAAGGTAATAGACACTTTGGTGCAAACAAAATATTTCAAAGCATCATTAAGGCATGGATATTACTTGGTTGATTTATTATTAGCAGTTAAGCATTTTTTGAAAAATATTTGGTAGTACTAAGTAGAAAGCTTCAAACAGAAATCACATATAAAGGGATAAAGCAGTCAAATAGCTCTCTCATTCATGAGAAAGATTCAGATAAAGAAAACATGAAGAATAATCTCTCAACAATTTCAAGAACTGATAAATGTGGTTTCACTTATACATTTATTAAAAGCAAATTATTCTTATTAGAATTTGGACACATAGAGCACATTGAGAAGTTTACTCTCATCCACATCCCCAGTTACATATAACAAAACCAAAACCAAAACCAAACCAAACCAAAACAAAAACCCAATCATTTCTCTAAAATTTGTATCCTGTTTAAACATTAGTTCTGTCCTAGAAAAGTTACATATAGTAAAGTATAATCTTATGTTTACTTTTATCTTCACTGTTAGTGGATCTTTTCAAATCAAGGCACACAACTATTTATTTATTTACTTAACAAAAGATTTTAGTTATTTATTTGTGAGAGAGAAAGAGAGAGAGAGCGAGAGAGAGCATGAGCAGGCTGAGGGGCAGAGGGAGAAGCAGATTTCCCGCTGAGTAGGGGGCCTGATGCTTTATTAAGCACAGCATCATCTAGTTTAATTCTCACAAGAGCGGTGTGCAGTGGTTATGGCTGTTACTCCCACTTTAAAGGGAGTAAGGTAAGTCAGGGAGTGGTTAAGTATTCCCAAGATCACACTGTTACTAAGCAGATTTGAAAGTTGGATAGTTTGACTATAGAGCCTAAATTTGGAACCCCCATGCTGCGGCAAGGACACTATAGAAAGCAATATTCTAATTTCTATGGGGCATTAATAAAAACTACAAATTCTTAACATGCATGTTTCAGTTTCCACTTTGATTCTGTGGAATCAAAACTGACATTATATATCTCTTGTGCTTTTAAAAATTAAATGAGTATAAAATTGTGGGTAATGCCTGTTGTGTTAATAAAATATTTTCTCCAGCCATTTTGTGAAAAATATTAATTTTATTTATAGGCCCTATTGCCTGCTTTTTTTTTTTTTAAAGATTTTATTTATTTATTTGACAGAAAGAGAGATCATAAGTAGGCAGAGAGACCAACAGAGGTGGGGAGGGGTGGGAAGCAGGCCCCCTGCTGAGCAGAGAGCCCGATGCAGGTCTCAATCCCAGGACCCCTGGTTTATACTTGAAAAGACATCTTTTTAAAACGGCAATAGGGCAGGGCGCCTGGGTGGCTCAGTGGGTTAAGCCTTGGCCTTCGGCTCAGGTCATGATCCCAGGACCCCGAGATCATGACCAAGGCTTAACTCACTGAGCCACCCAGGCGCCCTACCCTATTGCCTTTTAAAAGAGATGTCTTTTCAAGTATAAACCATGATAGTTATATACCTTCAGGTATAAATATTAAATGGTCTAAAAGAAAAAAAAATTTCATTTGTATTGATTTCAGCTATCAAAATGATAAAATGCAACTTTATTTTACTTCCTTCTATTATAGAATGCTCATTGGATTGCGGTAGGAGTGACAGAAGCACTGGTATCAAAAGAAGAGGCCAAAAAACAAAATAAAACAAAACAAAAACAAAAACCTCAACCAAACAAACAAACTAGAGGAAATAAAAACATATCCAAAGTCTAAGCAAAATGGTAAGCTGCTTAGAGCAACTTGACTCAAAATAAAATCATAGACTGAAAATCAAATAGAAAATTATAGCACATTATAGTCTTAAATCAAAAGAGTTATACTTTACCATCTGAAGTTCCCAAATTATATATAGAATTTTATTCATTTGCAAACATGGGTTGAATCATATCTTGTTTTTCAGCTTTAAATTGCCCTTAGGAAGCAAAATATCATGGAAAATTCAGAGGAAAGGGAAAAGAAAGAGCAGAGAGATACAATAGGAATATGAGAATTAATGTGGTTTATACACCTCAATGAGGTTGTAATTCAAAGCTGATAGTATAGTGATTAGACATTGTGTCAAGTTGTGAATGCAGGACAATGAGTCAGGATCTCAGGAAGGAAGAGAAATTGTCATATGAAATTTAGAGACTCCAGGGAAGCTGGTAAAGACTGTCTCAGAGCATTAGCTATTGAATTTTCTGTAACTGATACATATAAAAAGTATACGTGGGAATTAAAAAGTTCTAGGAAAGGGTTAAAAATCCCTGGCTGAACTCAAGTTTGGGATTGAGAACCAAGAGAGATGCAAGGGTGTGGCTACATCCAGAAAGCAAATGTCAGGGTAGGATAAATTTGCCTTCAGTAAGTGAACAAGTCAAAAGTAGAGTATATAACAATAAAATTCAGGACAAGAACAAAGTTCAGATTTCACATATTCAAAGTTTAAAGACCAGACAGGGGTGCCTGGGTGGCTCAGTGGGTTAAAGTCTCTGCCTTTGGCTCAGGTCATGATCCCAGGGTCCTGGGATGGAGTCCCTCATTGGGCTCTCTGCTTGGTGGGGAGCCTTCTTTTCCATCTCTCTCTGCCTGCCTCTCTGCCTCCTTGTGATCTCTGTCAAATAAATAAATAAAATCTTTAAAAAAAAAGATAAAGACCAGACAGATATTAATTGTGGTTGGGGAAGTAGTGTAGAAACTACAGAGTGTGCGAAGTTGGATTAAGCAAACAAACAAAAAACATTTAGGGAGGAACTAACATTTATGTGCCACTGTGCAGGAACTTATATATACTTATTTATATAACCCTCAAAAATTACTCCACAAAATTGGTACTAGTCCTATTTTACAGATACACAACAGAGGCTAAAGCAGATAACTTTTCAAAAGCCAAAGAGCTAGTACGTCACAGAATTGGAATTTTAGGTTTTGTGCATCTTCCATTCTTCTTCCATATTACCAGACAATGAAATTGTATAACTCAAGATTTTGAAGATCTGGGTAAAGAGTCTGGAAAATATATAAAGACTCAGAACCAACATTTGGCTTTAGTGTGGTAGGGTGTCCTTATGGGAAAATGGTGAAACCAGCAAGGGAATGCTATGTACAATAAAGGCAGAAACTGGAATGATGTAATTGCAAGCCAAGGAACACTAAGGATTGACATCCACTGCTAGAAGCTAGGAAGAAGCTAGGAAGAATTACCTCCATAGGTTTCAAAGAGAGCATGACCCTGCCAACATTTTGTTTAGACTTCTAGGTTTCAGAACTATGACAGGATACATTTCTGGTATTTTAAGCACCCAGTTTTTGTTCCAGTGTTATTGCAGCCCTAGAAAACTAACCCACTGTTCATCAAAATATATTTATATTCCCAACATTTGTGTCACAATTATGAAATTTCAGAGTCAATGTTATCAAATCTCATGTCTTTGGCATCTGTCTTCTTCTCCTTCATTATTTTCTAATTCTACTATCTGCTCTCTTCGTAGTTCATATTGTATCATTAGCTCTTTCCCTTCTAAACTTACGTCCTGCTATATACAAACACACAAGCACATATCCAGGTCTATACACATACAAACACATACACAAAAATACATACATGAGTGATACCATCACGTGGTCAGGGTACAGATAACTTGAATTATTAAATATTACAGTTAGTAGAGAGTTCCTTCACTCAACATGGAGACACAAATAAATTTTCAAGAATAAGTGTAAACACAAAACACTAAACATATATTTCTTGCTGAACGTAATTTGTTAATTCATGGCAGATGCAGAAATCATATGGTCTTTCTGTGCCTCGGGGTGATAATCAGCAAAGTCATTATAAACTTATCAGACTTTTGCATTGTAATAGAACTGCTGTTAGACACAGCTTTATAGTTGATAAAATTTCAGATAAACCTATTTGTAGCATGTCTGGAAAAATTGGTTTGCATAATTTCCCCTTATTTGTCTTCAGAGGGTGCTTAAGATACTTTTCTCTGCTTAATAAAATTGATTATAAAAATAAATAAAATTAATCCAATGTTTTAGCAAAGGCTGTTGGCCTGACCTTCAAAATATATCCAGAATATGAACATTTCCCAAGCCTTCACTGCTGACACTTGGACTGAGCCATGTTCATTTTTTTTTAAGATTTTATTTATTTATTTGACACAGAGAGAGATCACAAGTAGGCAGAGAGGCAGGCAGAGAGAGAGAGAAGCAGGATCCCTGCTGAGCAGAGAGCCTGATGCGGGGCTCGATCCCAGGACCCTGAGATCACGACCTGAGCTGAAGGCAGAGGCTTAACCCACTGAGCCACCCAGGCGCCCCTGAGCCATGTTCATTTCTCACTTGGACTAGGGCATTAGCTTTCTAACTGGTCTTCCTCTCTGTATGCCTGCCTTATCCCCACCCACTAAGCAACTCTCCACAGTGCAACAGAGCGATCACTGAGATCATGTCACTTCTCCGTGCAAACCTCTGGAATAAACTTCTGTTTCATTCAGAATACAAGACAAGTCTTTAAAATGGCCCCAAATTCTTGGAACCTGATTTTGTTCTTTCTGTCCTGTCCTCTATCTGATATCATCCTCTACAGGTTTCCCTCTTGCTTACCTGCTCCACTACACTGGCTTCCCTGATGCTCTTAGAAAATGTCAAACACACACCTACCTTAACACAGCATTGGCCATTTGCTTGTTGTGGAATATTTTTCCTCCTTTTATCTATTCACCTCTCATCTTCAAGTCACCTTCCTCAGCAAGATCATATGGGACCAGACTGTTGTCTCCCACCCACCAACTCAGAACCTGAGATACCCTCCCCCTCAGATCTGCTCTACTTCTTTTAAGCATATAGTCTACACACACATCCAAACATATTCTCTCTCTAGATTAGAACTATACTATGCACATTTTATTATATACAACATGTCATAAAAAATACAGATTTATTATGCTTAATGTTTACTGTCTGTCATCACTAGAATTTAAGCTCTAGGAGGGCAGGAAACATTTGTTATTTTTAGTAGTGCATTATCTACACCATAAATAGAGTCCTGGATGTGGTGCATCCTCAATGAAATGTGTTGCTCAGTGAAATATGGTTATTAAGGGAAGACATATGTTATACTAATCACTGTTAACTTAGATAATAACACTACCAAGGGGTTTGAATAATATCTTAATTATTGACATAAAATAGAATCTCAAAATATTGTTGATTGATGTTCATAAAAGTGACAACTTGTCATACTGCACCACATGTTTCAAGTATAAATAGATTTGTGAGGCGACAGAAATATCTTATTCTAAGTCCCTATGTATAAGTGACTGACAATAGTAAATAGAATTGGAGAGGGAAGTAATTCTCCTCCTTGGCAGAATTTGATACACAGGCCGAACCAATGGGTGAAGGACTACAGGCCACAGTTTTAAAATCTCACTTCCTGGGAGGAGGAGTCAAGATGGCAGAGAAGTAGCAGGCTGAGATGACATCAGGTAGCAGGAGATCAGCTAGATAGCCTATCAAACCATTCCGAAAACCTATGAATCCAACAGGAGATCGAACAGAAGAAAAACAACAATTCTAGAAACAGAAAATCGACCATTTTCTAAAAGGTAGGACCAGCGGAGAAGTGAATCCAACGCGACAGGAAGATAGACCCTGGGGAGAGGGGCTGGCTCCCGGCAAGCAGCGGAACAATGAAGCAAAAAATCAGGACTTTTAAAATTCTGCTCCAGGGAGGGACATCACTCCAGAGGCTAAACTGCGGTGAAGACCTTGCGGGGAGAGCGTGCACCAGGTCCCACGGGGTCACAGAAAGATCAGGGGTGTCTGAGTGTCGCAGAGCTCAAAGGTATTAGAGCGGGGGAGCCAGCTGCGAAGACAGAGCCAAGGAGTGAACTCTGAACTCGGGGTTTCCTAGAGCTGTGGTCTGTGACACGGGCCAGTGCTCTGTGCGAAGGGTCCCCACAAGATCCGGGGAGACTCCGATCTGGTAGAGCTCAGGGATCTACAGGGTTCGGAGACTCCAGGTGGGACTCTGCCAGAGACAGAGACACTTGGTCACAGGCTGGGTGAACTCAGAGCACAGCCAGAAACCAGTGAGACGGACTGATTACACACGATTTTCTTCAAGTGCGGCCGGAGGATGGGGAGACGGGAGTGATTAAGCGCTTTTCTCTGAAGGTGCACTGAAGACTGGGGCCCCGAGCTCTCAGCTCCTCCAAGCCGGAGATTGGGAGGCCGCCATTTTCATTCCCGTCCTCTGGAACTCTACGGAAAGCATTCAGGGAATAAAAGCTCCTGAAAGTGAACCTGAGAGGATTAGTTAGCCCGGCCCCTGGTAAGGGCTGTGCAATTCGGCCTGGGGCAGAGACACTTGAAAATCACTACAACAGGCCCCTCCCCCAGAAATTCAACAAGAAATCCAGCCAAGACCAAGTTCACTTAACAAGGAGAACAGCGGATTCTTATCTGGACAAAATGACAAGGCAGAAAAACTCACCACAAAAAAAAGGAACAGGAGGCAGTACCGAAGGCTAGGGACCTAATCAATACAGACATTGGTAATATGTCAGATCTGGAATTCAGGACAACGATTCTCAAGGTTCTAGCCGGGCTCGAAAAAGGCATGGAGGATATTAGAGAAACCCTGTCAGGAGAAATAAAAGCCCTTTCTGGAGAAATAAAAGAACTAAAATCTAATCAAGTTGAAATTAAAAAAAGCTATTAATGAGGTGCAATCAAAAATGGAGGCTCTTACTGCTAGGATAAATGAGGCAGAAGACAGAATTAGTGATATAGAAGACCAAATGACAGAGAATAAAGAAGCTGAGCAAAAGAGAGACAAACAACTACTGGACCATGAGGGGAGAATTCGAGAGATAAGTGATGCCATAAGACGAAACAACATTAGAATAATTGGGATTCCAGAAGAAGAAGAAAGAGAAATAGGACCCGAAGACACCTCCAGATTGAAAGTGAGGTGGTAGAAAACAATTTACCATGCTAATGGACATCAGAAGAAAGCTGGGGTGGCAATCCTTATATCAGATCAATTAGATTTTAAGCCAAAGACTATAATAAGAGATGAGGAAGGACACTATATCATACTCAAAGGGTCTGTCCAACAAGAAGAGCTAACAATTTTAAATATCTATGCCCCTAACATGGGAGCAGCCAACTATATAAACCAACTAATAACAAAATAAAAGAAACACATTGACAAGAATACAATAATGGTAGGAGACTTTAACACACCCCTCACTGAAATGGACAGATCATCCAAGCAAAAGATCAACAAGGAAATAAAGGTCTTAAATGACACACTGGAGCAGATGGACATCACAGATATATTCAGAAATTTCCATCCCAAAGCAACAGAATACACATTCTTCTCCAGTGCCCATGGAACATTCTCCAGATAGATCACATCCTGGGTCATAAATCAGGTCTCGGGGCACCTGGGTGGCTCAGTGGGTTAAAGCCTCTGCCTTAGGCTCAGGTCATGATCCCCGGGATCCTGGGATCGAGCCCCACATTGGGCTCTCTGCTCAGTGGGGAGCCTGCTTCCTTCTCTCTCTCTGCCTGCCTCTCCCCCTACTTGATATCTCTGTCAAATAAATAAATAAATAAATAAAAATAAAAATAAAAATAAATCAGGTCTCAACCAGTATCAAAAGATTGTGATCATTCCCTGCATATTTTCAGACCACAATGCTCTGAAGCTGGAACTCAATCACAAGAGGAAATTTGGAAAGAGCACAAATACATTGAGACTCAACAGCATCCTTCTAAAGAATGAATGGGTCAACCAGGAAATTAAAGAAGAATTGAAAAAACCATGGAAACAAATGATAATGAAAACACAATGGTCCAAAATCTGTGGGACACAGCAAAGGCAGTTACTGAGAGGAAAATACATAGCGATTAAAGCCTATCTCAAGAAACAGGAAGGGTCTCAAATATACAACCTAACCCTACACCTAAAAGAGCTCGAGAAAGAACAACAAAGCAAGCCTAAACCCAGAAGGAGAAGAGAAATAATAAAGATCAAAGCAGAAATCAATGAAATAGAAACCAAAAAAACAATAGGACAAATCAATGAAACTAGGAGCTGGTTCTTTGAAAGAATTACTAAGATTGATAAACCCCTGGCCAGACTGATCAAAAAGAAAAGACAAAGGACCCAAATAAATAAAATCATGAATGAAAGAGGAGAGATCACAACCAACACCAAAGAAATACAAACAATCATAAGAACATATTATGAGCAACTCTATGCCAACAAATTTGACAATCTGGAAGAAATGGATGCTTTCCTAGAGACATATAAACTGCCAAAACTGAACCAGGAAGAAATAGAAAACCTGAATAGGCCCATAACCAGTAAGGAGATTGAAACAGTCATCCAAAATCTCCAAACAAACAAAAGCCCAGGGCCAGATGGCTTCCCAGGGGAATTCTACCAAACATTTAAAGAAGAATTAATTCCTATTCTCCTGAAACTGTTCCAAAAAATAGAAATGGAAGGAAAACTTCCAAACTCATTTTATGAGGCCAGCATCACCTTGATCCCCAAACCAGACAAGGATCCCATCAAAAAAGAGAATTACAGACCAATATCCTTGATGAACACAGATGCGAAAATTCTCACCAAAATACTAGCCAATAGGATCCAACAGTACATTAAAAGGATTATTCACCACGACCAAGTGGGATTTATTCCAGGGCAGCAGGGTTGGTTCAACATCC